>OZ038507.1:2435877-2735877 GCA_964036315.1 Acanthosepion esculentum | reverse complement strand
TGAAAGTTTGGATGGATTTATTTAATAAATCCTATCAGTGATAAGACAGCTTACATAAATGGCTAGTAAATAATTTGCAATGCATTCCTATAGTAAAATCATTTGCAATGAATTTCTATCTATGCTTTTAGTATTTGCTATGTCACTATATATGTAATCATTAGAGGGAATGAAAGTTTGGATGGATTTATTTAATAAATCCTATCAGTGATAAGACAGCTTACATAAATGGCTAGTAAATAATTTGCAATGCATTCCTATAGTAAAATCATTTCCAATGAATTTCTATCTATGCTTTTAGTATTTGCTATGTCACTATATATGTAATCATTAGAGGGAATGGAAGTTTGGATGGATTTGTTTAATAAATCCTATCAGCTTACATAAATGGCTAGTAAATAATTTGCAATGCATTCCTATAGTAAAATCATTTGCAATGAATTTCTATCTATGCTTTTAGTATTTGCTATGTCACTATATATGTAATCATTAGAGGGAATGGAAGTTTGGATGGATTTGTTTAATAAATCTTACCCATAGATCACATAAACAGCTTCTGCTACTGCTGCTAATAATGAAAATAATGATGATGATGATGATGATGATATGATTGAGGAAAATAAATGTTTAGGTTGTAGATATGGCTACAGCAATAAACAGTTGAGTAAAAGCAACTCTATGAGATCAAACATTAGGAGAAAGTCAAGGTTAAGAGGGAGTGAAGAAGTTGTTTTAGGAATTTTGATGAGAGGACAGTGAATAACAATATTTAGAAGTCATGCAAACAAATACATATGCATCGATACAAGCAGAACATCAGCAGCAGCTGCACCAAAAGGTGACATTTCAGAGAACAGTAAACAGTCAATGAAATTTACTTCTGAAATTCTTAGATCTTCAGAAAGACTTCAAAGGCAAAAGACTCAAAATTAATAAACCAATTCATCTGAGGCAGCATTTTTAATATTAGATGTGTGCAAAAGTACCCAGCACCCTGTTTTTTTTTGGTGGGGGGTGTTTTTTAAAAAAAAAAACAGGGATTGAACACACAGCAGAAAACCAGTTGTTTTTATTTTCTCAAATAAAAAACATTGGATAATTTTGCATGCATGCAATAATAACAAGCTTAAAAAGTGATGGACGGCATCTGACTATCTTGCCTTAGACACACCCATTGCTGTTATAGTTGCAATACATGTCTCCCCTTAATGAATCTAATGGGTTACAACACTTTTCTTTGTGATCATGAATAATAAATTTTTGTTTTGTTGTGCCTGTCAAGGTTGACAAGAGATGTTACAATATTTTACAGGCACGGTGGAGTAATGGATAAGTGGCTTGGATTGAGGAATCGGAGAGCCAAGTTCGAATTCCAGTCAAATCCATTACATTCATTACGTGCTAATATCCTTGGGAAAGGTATGAATCCTCTTCTTCTCCCCCAGTTATGGGTAAATAGCAGGACAGACCGGGTTCTATAGCCTTGCATGGCAACTGGTCTACTGCAGAAAGAAATGGCAACCTACTGTGGGAAAAAAAATCTGCCTTTTCAGTCATGTATCAAAAGATACATGATCGCCTAAGCATGTATCACACATGGCACATAACTGACTTTCCTATGAAAGCAGTTGGCCCAAGTGCATATTAGTTTAGCAATCATTAACAAGAACAACAAAAATAATAATAATAATAAGTCTTCACTCTCATCGTTTTTATTTTAATTGATTTGAGGTGTACAGGATTTGTCTTGGTGAATTAAAATGAGCTACAGTAAATATTCTGTTCTGTACTACAGATTTGCTTGCCTGACTCTGTGGGAGAATGAAATAAAACCAATAAATAAAATAATAATAAAAAATAAATTCATTTTCCCATGATGCAAGTTAAAAAGAAACCGGAAATGGTTACTGGTCACATGTGTAATTTCATGTCCCCAATTCCGGAAAGGACAGTATCTTTCTCTTTCTACTTTCCAACGGGATCATTCAGATATGTTTTCAGCATCTCTACTCATGAAGTAGAGATTCGGTCATCCTAATTCAGTGCAACTCCCTAATCCTGAAATTATGGATCCCCAAGCTTTCATTACTGTGATTGTTTTTGGCAATTTTTTTTACATGATCTTCTGCAACAAATCTTTTGTATGATAACAATTTTTATAACTTGGAAATAAATTTGGGAATAATTGAAATTAATTAGGAAATCCAGTGAAAGTCATCCATGAAATAAAAATAATTTTTTTGTTCAGAAAATGAAGACCTACGTACATTGAACTGTTTTTAAATTAAGTGATGGCAGAAGAATTATCACTGAACTTTTAAAAGGTAACCTTAAATGTTAATGCAGCAATCGAAAATTGATCACTGCATTAACATTTAAGCTTACCTTTTAAAAGTTCAATAGAGTTCTTCTGTAGTTTATTGTTGCCTACTGCATCTATTCCTCCTTATATATTGTGATGAAGGCCTAATCAAGAGCCCTTGACAGGAGCTAGCTTAAATGCTGCCTGATGGGATGGTTTTTGAGCTAGTATATATATATATATATATATATATATATATATATATATATATATATATCACAAATGATATAAACTAGTTATAAAAATAACTTTACATGCCAAGTGATATCAGTATGCAGATAATAAAGTTAAATATTTACATTTAATGTTCTCGTGTCCTGGGTAAGACGATAAACTACGTCCAACAGCAAAGCCTCTGATCAGGAGGTTTTGAGGAGCGTGGAACCACCACTTAATTGCTGGTGTTCCCAGGTCCACCCTGACCTGGGGTGGTAGCACCTGCTAGGGTCCTAGCTATGGCCAAATAGTTAACCCCCAAACTGGGGTCATAACACCATAAAAGTATAAAAATAGGTTTTAATACCAGAATTATTTTGTAAAATATTATTACCAGCAATAAAATTTTTGAGGAAAAAAATTATTACCAGCAATACATTTTTGAAAAAAAAATATTACCAGCGATACATTTTTGAAAAAAGAATATTACCAGCAATACATTATTACCAGCAATATGTTTTTGAAAAAAAAACAAAAAAAACTTACTAGCAATAAAAATCTTGTCGGCATTAAATAACCCATTTAGGTTGATATGCCGTAAAACAAACCAAACTTAATGTTCTCATTTTTGCTGTTATTATAACAACGTTTTGGTTGTTATACCCTTTGACTTTTTTCAGCTGTCTGTTGATCCAAGTAATTTTCAGATTACTAATGATGTTGGGTTAGGGTTATTTTTTTTAATTTGTAATCATACACAATTAGAAATAATGTAAGCACAGTTTCATATTTGTAAATAAAAACAACATATAGATAATTCTTTTAAGAAGTCAAAGATCAATTTGACATTGTGTTTATATTATGAACAAGAACCCAATATTTTTGCTTCTGTCAAATGACGTGGCTTGAGAAAGGTCTAATGAATGCTAAGCAATAAAATTGTTTAAAAAAATTCTTTCTTCTTTTTTTTTTTACAATTGGATCAGTCAATTTAAGTAGTGTCCTTTATTTAATCTACAAGAGTGGATTGTTCTCATTCCACTGTCCATGTCTAGGGATATCTCATCTTGTTCTTATTTAATACAACTCAGTTATTGCTCACCCTGTTTCCACTAATTCTAAGTTGGTACTATCTGGCCCAGGGATTAAGCTCATAATTACTATATTACCAAATTCATCCACCAAGGCTATAGTCCAGTGGGACAATCCTGATCCTAGAACTTGGAACCTTAAACCTATATGTTCTTATTGCCTGCCTGCTGCTGACACTGCTGCTGCTGTTTTCATGCTAGATTTCCTGGATCGACAAACACCTGAAGAAGGGTCTAACAGCTAACATTGGGATTATAACAACCAAGACGAAGACAACAGTCCAAATGTAAATAATGTATATATCGTATATACTCATGTATCATACAACTTTTGAAGACCTAATTTTGAAGCTAATTTTAAGGGGGTCACATCATACATGAGATATCAAATTAGTGTATGTATTACTAGCCATGGCTATGCTGTTGACCAAACTATATATCTGTTATGGGTCCTTACCTATAACTACAGAATGAACTCTTCCTAACACTATGTATACTACGCCTCTCAAGAGAGAGGGACGAATTGAGTCGAGCCGATAGTAGTTCACTCCAAACCAGACTGACAGTCATACTAACACCTTCCACATCTTGTATTATTATTTCGTGTAATATATCTTCGTTATTTCTGCTCTTGTGTTAGTGTTGTTCTTCCTTGGTCCTAACCTGGACCATAACAATATCCATTCACCGTAGTCAGAAAGTACAGCTGTATTTAAAATAAACTTGATTTTGATAAAACTGATGTTTTATTTAACTGTATCCAATAATAATGCATGTAATCTTTGCATATTAATATTGTATCATAAAATACAAACATAGCAAATATGCATCTTTTCCATTGTTTACATTTATAAGATGTTTAGTTGATTAAGACTGCTGTCTATGATTTCCAAACCGGCTGATTATGGCAAACTACCGAAGGATTTTTTTTTACTTGTCAAAAGAAATAATTATTACTTGAACTATTATTTTTATTTTAGTATACAAAGGTAAATAAACATTTATTAAAAGTAAAAAACATACATAAAATTATGAATAAATTAAAATCCTGCAAAGTTGCTCTCCGTGTCCATATCTTTAAATAAGGCTTTGAATTCTTCATCAGCAAGGCAGTTGTCATACTGATTTAGCAGTATATTTCCTTGACAATCTTTTCTCTGTAGTGAATAAGGGTATAATGTAAAACAAGTGCATTCACTAATTCATGATAATTTGTGATACCTAAGATTTAAAATGAATTTTAAAAATTAAAAGACTTTCTTGAAGCTTTTATCTTAGCTTTAATTGAAATCTAAAGGATTAAATTTACTATTTTCAGTAAGCAGAATACTCTGTAGTGTCTTTCAAACAGAAATTATATTGAAGGAACTCACATGATACACATGATGAAATTGTTTTTTATAAGTAAAAATTTGAGGTCGCACGATATGCAAGATGGTGTGTTACACAAGTATATATAGTAATAGTAATTCAGCATCCTAGGAATTCAGACAAAAATTATAAAATATATATTTTTTAAAAATGCAGCAAAAAGTATTAATGCCCAGTCACAATAGACAAAAGATAAGAGAACGTAAATTTCTAGGGAATTGTTTCTAAATATCTGTTGGTTATTATAGCATAGTCTAAATAGTAATTAATATTCTTGGGTGGGAGTGTAGCTGATGTAATAGTAGATTAAAATGACAATTCAGAGAACTGAGTTCAAATTCCAGTTGGGTTTGTTACATTTACTTATGCACAAATACATTGGAAAAGGTATAAACCCATCTCTTCCTCCCAGCTATAGGTTAAATAGTAGAATTTATATATGGAAAAATTATTGTTTATGTCTGAATTTCTGGTATAAGGAGTTATTATACATGCTATTTACATTCAGTCTATTCAGGGGTATATCTATATTTGAGGTGTATTTATATTTGGGCTATTCGGGTGTATATACATATATATATGTAACCTACAGGGAATTCTGAAGTGATTCCTCGTAGGTTACTCAGATCAATATTCAACTGATGAAGGCTGGAGGGCACAATGGCTGAAACGTTGTGAAAACAACAACAAAGATGAGGACAATTGTCCAAATGTAAATAATGTAAATAAAGTCAGTGTTATTCTGTTAATGTAATATTCACTAGCAAAAACAATTTTTATAATCCAAAATAGTTTTCCACTTTAAATACCCTTTGTGGTTGATAAGTTGTAAAATATAACAAAAAAATAGTTTTCCACTTTAAATACGCTTTGTGGTTGATAAGTCATAAAATATAATAAAAAAACACATTCTTGTGATGATGATGATACAATGCATTCATTGACCATTAACTATCACTATAGTAGCATTCAAGAATGCTGAAAACTAAGCAACATTCTACAGAAACCAGAAAAAAACTGTAGTTAGTTTTTATCATAAAGACAAAAGTTACATAGGCAATAGTAGAGAACAATACATTCTTGGAAGTGGAAGTAATGTGGCTCAACTCTGAAATGTCCTCAGTCTGGTGTTCCTCAAAAGATATCCTGTTCTGTAAGCAGGTTTTTAAGAATACTAATGGTAATAGAAATATTAGCCATTTCCCTACAAGGAAACATTTGGCATTCGTTGACCGAGCAGCCAGTACTGTTTTCATTTGAAATTTATAAAATCTTTCTCTTAAAACAATTATTTTGGAAAACAGGCTTCTCAAGTCTAGTAGCTGTTATTGCTCTTTCCAGTAGTGATGGGGGTTTCCTTCCTAACCTTTTTTTTTTGAATTGGTGTGGAATGTCAACATCTAGATTATGTCATTATTTTCTCTTTTGCTTGAAATTTATAAAATCCTTCTCTTCAAACAATTATTTTGGAAAACAGGCTTCTCAAGTCTAGTAGCTGTTATTGCTCTTTCCAGTAGTGATGAGGGTTTCCTTCCTAACCTTTTGTCTGAAGTAGGGTAGAATATCAACATCTTATGTCATTATTTTCTCTTTGAGTTACATGTGCTCTTCATTCTAGTTGCTGCTGTTGGTAGTCCTTGAGTAATGTAGTTTCTGTTATTTGGCACAGTTCTTTGGGGTTCTGTATTGCCAGTTCACAATGTTCAAAGAAGGATGATCTTTGCCAAGATCCTCAGGTTTCACTCTCTCAAAGCCTGTTTTAACCATTGATTTTAGAATGTAGTTGTATACAGCTGACAGTTTAGATATTTCTGAATAGGTTTGGTGCCAGGCATGACATCCATATGAAAGTCTCATCTGATAAAGCTATTTAAGAACATGACTCCAGGTTGATGTTTTAGCTTTCTAGCAATTTGTGGTGTTGGACAAAACTAATTTCAATTTCCTTTCCTCCTAATAAGCAGCCAAGGATTGCTTGCAAAGAATTGGAAGATCTTAGAGTATCAGAGACAAAATTTACACTTCAAGCTGTCAGCATAGCTTGTAATCTTGTAAAGCCTGAAAAATAACACTTCTGAAGAAATCATACGTAGAGGCGTACCTAAAGATTGCTAATGAATATTTATGTATGCCCATTGAGATTTTCACATGGAAATCATGCATGATGCTAAACTCAGAAATATCTAAACTGTCAGCTGTATACAACCTTTTCTAAGATCAGTAGTTAAAAATGGATTTGAATGAGTGAAGCCTGTATGTCTTGGCGAAGACCTTACTCCTTTGAGCTTTATAAAATGGTGCTACAGAATCACAAGGAAAGAACTGTATTAAATAATAGGAACCACATTAATTGAAGACTTTCAACAACAACAGCTAAAATGGATATCACATGTAACTTGAAGAGAAAATAATGACATACCATATTTTCTTGAGTAAAATACAACTTGAGTATAATACGACCCTATGCTTCTGAAGTTAAAAGCAGGGAATAAATAACATCCTTGAATATAATACAGCTTCATAGTATAGTCATCCCTATGTAAATTTTCTTTTAAAAGTTGTACCATATCAATACACACAATACAATAAATGCTTTTCTGCTTCTTGCTTTTGGGCTTGTTGGAAATCCTCTTCTATTGATCCAGTCTTTAAAAACTCAGGTATACTGTAGGATCCTTCCACTGGCCTATTAGCCTTCTACTTCTTTTGTGGCAAAGTTCTAGAGGCTCTAACTCTGAATTAGACATCTCACTTTGCAGGGTCTTCTTTCAGATAAACAATATAACTTTCAATTCTCTAGGCCAACTGCCAATGTATTAACGATTATTACTGAAAGAGTCTATCAAGTTTAGGATAAGAATGGTAAAGCTTGGGCTGCTGCTTTAGATCTTTGACAGAGTTCGGCATACTGGTCTTGAAAGGTTATGATATTTCTGGATGAATTTTTGAAGTGATTCAGTCTATCTTATCAAATCATGAAATGAAAGTCGTCTTGAATGGCCACTCTTCTAGATCTTTTTGTATTAATGAAGGTGTTCCCCAGGGTTCTATCTTTGGATCTATGTTGTTCCTAATTTTCATCAACAACCTTCCTGATGGCATCAGTTCTCAACTTTGTGTCTATGCTGATGACACAACTATTTTCTGCTATCTTAATAGTAAATCGGCTTGATAAGGGCATAATGGCAGCTGATCTCAAACATGACCTACAATCTATTCATAACTGGGGCAAGAAATGGCTTGTTAATTTTAACCCCTTCAAAATGAAACTTATCTTTCAATCATCTGAGAAAACTCTTTTTGCCTCCTATCAACATGACTGAAGCTAAGATCCATGAGAGTGACTCTTTATGCCTTCTTGTACTAATGTTTTCCACTGACATGAAGTGGAAAGACAATATTGAATTCATTGCTAGGTCAGCTGCTAAAAAGTTCACTGTGTTGGGCTAAAGACTTTTTCTCACCAGAATCTATCTTACATATCTAAAATTTATAAGTAATATACCATTTGCCAGAATCTATCTTAAGTCTACCATTTGTTCATGTATTGAATATTGCTGCCACATCTGATCTGGTGCTCCTGCTATATATTTAGATATTCTTGATAAAATTTAAAGAATCTGCAATGTTATTGGTCTTGGTCTGGCATCTCAACATCAGTCATTTTACCACCAACATGACATAGCTTCCCCATGCCTTTTATATAAATACTTTCATGGTAATCATTCTGATGAACTTTTCTCTATGGTATCTAGACTTTATGAATTTAAGTGCAGTACTAAATTGGTGGTAAAGTTTCAACTTACAGGTGAAATGACAAGATGTAACCATAAGTTCTGTGCTAATACTTTCTTTTCTCAAACTTCTCACTTGTGGAAATCTTTTCTGGCTTCTTGCTACCCAGTCAATTTTAATCTTCAAAAATTTAAATCCAATGTCAATCATTATCTTCCATTTTCTTAATTCCTGTTGTTTTATTGTTCTCTCTCTATAATGGTGCTAATTTGTTTCTCATATTTTCTAACACCCCCTTGTTGTCTTAGTGGCTTTATTGTCTTAGGGTGAAATGATTAAAGAAAAAAAAAAAAAAATATATATATATATATATACACACACATACATACATACATACATACATACATTTCATAATATTTAATTTTTCATGATATTAATGAATGGAAATGAACTGGATATTTAGTCATTGTATGTTTCTCCTAATTTCCATTTGATAACTTATTTTCAAATTTTCAGGGAAAGGTGTTTTGTTGTAACATTAATGTTATCAAAAGATATTATCTATTGTATTAACTGAGTTTATTTGCAATATTATGTTTCAAATAAGAAGTTTTTAAACTGAATGAGAATTTCTGAAAACATTTACTTGTGTATAATATGACCCCCCCCACACACACACTTTTTTTGACTTTAATATTCATTCAAAATTTCTCATACACAAAAAATACAAGATGTTGACATTTTGCACTATTTCAAATAAAAGGTTAGGAAGGGAAACCCTATCATTACTGGAAAAAGCAATAACAGCTACTGAACTTGAGAAACCTATTTTCCAGAAAATTTGTTTTAAGAGAAAGATTTTATAAATTTTAACTGAAAACAATACTAGTTGATTGGTCAGTGAATACTGAATGTTTCTTTACAAGGAAACGGCTAATATTACCATAGATGTGTCTCGGATGTCCTTATTCCAACCACCCCTTTTATTAAATATATGCCACACATTTGATAACTTACCAGACCTTGAAACTAGGATCTCTAAAGATATTAAAATGTCACTTTCGTATTGTTTCTGGTTGCACCTCCTTATGTTGCAAGGTGTGGACACTTTCTGTTGAGATTTAATGATTTCTAGAACATTTGTCCGAAAAACAATATTTGGAGGACTCATGTGAGTTCGGATTAAAATAAGACACAGTAAATGGAATTCAAACAAATGACAAATGTATTAACAAAAAAAAATTATATTAATGTGTAAACAATTGAAAGTAAAGAAAAAAAGCATTAAAAACCTAGCTATGAAGAATGTGTTTGCTTGTGTATGTATGTATGTGCATGAGAGTTCAAATTGGCAGTCTACTGGGGAAACGGATCGTGCCCCAGCAGGGATATTCTTATCTACATTCTACTACATCTTGGAGTAAGAGGAATAAAGAGAGAGGATAAGTTTATCTTTTTATAGACTTAAATAGAATTGCCTAATGGGTGTTTGGACAAAGTCAAGTGGGCAAGCTATGTTCTAAGAAAGGATTATCATACAGAAGAAATATTTAATACTAATTCTGTGTAGAAAGACGACTCTTCTAGTGACCATAAAAGTAGTCATGAGCGGGACACAAAGGAGTCGCACAATAGGCGCATTAACTGCAATATTTGATTAAACAGTTCTTTCACTAATCTTGTATTCCAGTGTTTTCCTTTCGAATATTATTAACCCGAACTATGAGTTCAGAGGAACATTATAACAAATACGTTTTATTTTCAAATGAAAATTTCTTGAAAAAAAAATAGATTATAGTAATTTAAACCCCCCCCCTGGGTGCCACAGTTTAATCAGTTTCCTGTTTTATATAGGGTGTTAAAAAATTGAAAACTTGCTAAAATGTTTTGATAAAAATTTTGAATTAGTTTCTGAAATGCATAACAATTGTTAAATTTCATGTATGAAATATGTATGCAAATGTATCAATTATTATGGGACAGAGGTAGTATCAATTTCCAGCTATAAACCTCTTGTCCCATAATAATTGTCAAATTTCATGTATGAAATATGTATGCAAATGTATCAATTATTATGGGACAGAGGTAGTATCAATTTCCAGCTATAAACCTCTTGTCCCATAATAATTGTTACATTTCATGTATGAAATATGTATGCAAATGTATCAATTATTATGGGACAGAGGTAGTATCAATTTCCAGCTATAAACCTCTTGTCCCATAATAATTGTTACATTTCATGTATGAAATATGTATGCAAATGTATCAATTATTATGGGATAGAGGTAGTATCAATTTCCAGCTATAAACCTCTTGTCCCATAATAATTGTTACATTTCATGTATGAAATATGTATGCAAATGTATCAATTATTATGGGATAGAGGTAGTATCAATTTCCAGCTATAAACCTCTTGTCCCATAACAATTGTTACATTTCATGTATGAAATATGTATGCAAATGTATCAATTATTATGGGACAGAGGTAGTATCAATTTCCAGCTATAAACCTCTTGTCCCATAACAATTGTTACATTTCATGTATGAAATATGTATGCAAATGTATCAATTATTATGGGATAGAGGTAGTATCAATTTCCAGCTATAAACCTCTTGTCCCATAACAATTGTTACATTTCATGTATGAAATATGTATGCAAATGTATCAATTATTATGGGACAGAGGTAGTATCAATTTCCAGCTATAAACCTCTTGTCCCATAACAATTGTTACATTTCATGTATGAAATATGTATGCAAATGTATCAATTATTATGGGATAGAGGTAGTATCAATTTCCAGCTATAAACCTCTTGTCCCATAACAATTGTTACATTTCATGTATGAAATATGTATGCAAATGTATCAATTATTATGGGACAGAGGTAGTATCAATTTCCAGCTATAAACCTCTTGTCCCATAACAATTGTTACATTTCATGTATGAAATATGTATGCAAATGTATCAATTATTATGGGATAGAGGTAGTATCAATTTCCAGCTATAAACCTCTTGTCCCATAACAATTGTTACATTTCATGTATGAAATATGTATGCAAATGTATCAATTATTATGGGATAGAGGTAGTATCAATTTCCAGCTATAAACCTCTTGTCCCATAACAATTGTTACATTTCATGTATGAAATATGTATGCAAATGTATCAATTATTATGGGACAGAGGTAGTATCAATTTCTAACTATAAGCCTCTTGTGCCATAACAATTGTTACATTTCATGTATGAAATATGTATGCAAATGTATCAATTATTATGGGACAGAGGTAGTATCAATTTCCAGCTATAAACCTCTTGTCCCATAACAATTGTTACATTTCATGTATGAAATATGTATGCAAATGTATCAATTATTATGGGACAGAGTTTGTCTTGTGATACTATTTGTCATTGCCACGGTAAAATGAAAGGAAGTTTTGTTAAAACGTATGAAAGTGTTGTGTGCTCAGAGACATTGAAACAAGAAGGGTTAACACCAAAAACCTGTGAGAAGAATTGAGAATTTAGTTTTGAATTGTATGTTAAGCAATTTGAACAATAGAAAAGTGACCCAGACTTAAGGGGCAATGTTGATTGACACACAACTGCAAATGCAAGTGAAAATTTCATTTTTGTAAACAAAGAATTTGGTGTTGGTTCTCCTGGTTTAAAGTTGATTCGAGCCAGGAGGTGGGTGGATAAGCCACCCACGCTCACTGAGGAGGTTTAGTGAGAAGTAATGATGTGAAAGATTGAGAGAAGGGAATACCCCGAATTTATGTCAATAAATATAAATGTGCAAAGTGAATTCACCAGAAGAGAGACGAGTCAGAGTACAAGAGACAGAGGAGAGAAGAGAAGCCTACGTGATTATCTGCCGTTGAAAGCCTCTGACTTTAGCCTTGTGCCAAACTCTACCAACAACAGCAAACCAGATTTTTGCCAGGTTGACAATAGTATCACTTCTGATTTAGATGCGGGCTGGGCCGATAATTAATTGAATGCGAACTCTGATACTTTACTTTTGTTCAATTTATTTGAGTTATTTTTTTTCTCTGTATGTCATTGCCCTGCTTGGACCAGCCCAACACAAAGATACCTGCAACAATTCAGTCTTGACCTCCTTATGATCAAACAAATCACGTGGGATAGGGCAGGTCTGAGATCGAAGAGATCTTCATCAATCAGCCATGGTGTTGGAAGTTTTGGACGACCAGCTAGGGTGTTGCATGATTACAGTATCAATTTCCAACTATAAGCTTCTTGTCCCATAACAGTTGTTACAGTTCATGTATGAAATATGTATGTAAATGTATCAACTATTATGGGACAGAGATAGTATTTATTTTCAACATACACTAACATGTCAAAAGTCATGTGATATGGGTCTTAAACACCTCTACCCCGGCTAATGGTATACAGTAAATGAAGCAGCATTTCCACAAGTGTTTTGAAAACCTCTAGAAAGATGTTGGATCATGCCATCTTGATAGCTGCCAAATGTACCCTGATTTTTGTTGGAGCAGGATCTTGCATGTGAATAACTGTCTCAACCACATCTAACAAATGCTTGATTTGGCTTATGTCAGGTGAACATAATAGCTCTGCCATTCATCAGAATTCTCCAGAATATTCTGAGAAACTTTGGTCTGACAACACAGTGTATTATCCTGCAGGAACAATTCATCTTTGGGGTACATGGGCTCTATGAATGGCAGTAAATGTTCCAAAAGCAGTAGAATGTAGATTGATTAGTTGGCTATTTTACTGGCATAATACCCACTATGGGTCATTAATGCTGAAACGGTTGGTTGGCTGATTTTGTTCAGTGGCATGAAAATCTCCATGGGCTACTCAATGCCAAAAATCCAAATATTTTGTATGCAACTTGTATGGCTTTAACCACAGATGTTTTATACACAATTTTATACTTTCAGGGTAAACATGATTTTTTTTAGAGATATAGTTTATAGATAATAATATGTATTATGATTTTTTCTATAAGTGCGAAACAGATACATTTTTTAAAAGTATGGTAAGGTTTTTTACATCATAGCATTTGTTGCATGTTCTTTTGTATGTTTTTGTTTGCTATTAGGATGTAGAGGTTACCAGTCAATGACATATCTTGACAGACCAGTGGATCCAACTCATGTCACATAAATACATCCCATACCATTACAGAAGTAGCACCAGTCTGTATCATTTGATAAAGTAAAAAACAAAGACCTATTTGAACAGCTAGGAAAACTCTAATTGGAAAAAATGTTAGAATAATCCAGAACAAATACTGGGAGCAAACCGCCTGGATAGAAAATGAATTGAGTAGTTACACAAAAATAGAAAGGGGCTTAAGACAAAGACAAGCTGTCTCACTGGATTTATTAAACCTCTTCAGTGAGGCTATCCTAAGGGAGCTGGAGACCCTACAAGTGGGCACAATCATATCAATATAAAGATACACAGATGACAGTCTGTTGATGGTAGAAGGAAAACTACAGGACCTTCTACGCAAGGTAGTAAAGGAAAGTGAGAAGGAAAGACTAATTGTAAGAAAGAATGCATGGTTGTCAGCAAGAAAAAAAAAAGCCCAAAATGTGAGCTACAAATTAGAGATGTCAATATCAAACAAGTACAGAAGTTCAAATATCTGGGAAGTGTTTTAACACAGGATGGAAAATGTGACACTGAAATTTAAACGTGCATGGAAATAGCAAAAGATATATTTAATTTTTGTACCTGCCTTATTTTGGCATCTCCATTTTGTAATTTTCATGTTGGGCTGCTCCTTTTGCTGACAACCATATATTAAATACTTGTAATTGGTATTTAGTCCTTTCTTCTCATTTTCCTGTAGTTTCTTTTCTGTATCTACTATGAACACTGTGTCTGGTGTTAAGATTGTGGCTGCCAATGATGAATACTGGTAGGATTTCTAATTCTCTCAGAATTGCTTCTCTGTATATGTTCAGTAAGAAGACACATTCTTGTCTTACAACCCTTTCTATTTTTGTACATTTACTGAATTCATTTTCTATCCATATGCAGAGGTTTGCTCCCAGTATAGGTTCTGGATTATTTTAATATCCTTCCCAAATACAACAAGGTTAGCTAGCAGCTCTAACAGTTCTTTGTGATGTACTGTATAAAAACGCTTTTGCCTAACCTATAAAACACTGGTATACATTCATTTGAATTTTTATTGATCTTTCTGAGCATAGATATTGCATTCCTTGTTGCAGTGTCTTTAATGAAAATGCAGTTCTTCTATTCCTGATCTACTTTTGCTGCACACTCTCTTCATCGGAATTCAGTTGATAAGTTTTGTTATATCGTTTATTAGGCTGATTGTTCGATGCAGTTCACATTCATTTCCCCCTAGCTTCTTAGTGCTCTAAAAATAGGTCTACTTAAGTCTTCCGGTATATCGCCACTGTTGCATATTTATTATGCCTGTAATCTTGTCAATCATCTAAGGCTGCCAGCATCTCTATTAAAATTCCATCAGGTCCTGCTGCTTTGTTTCTGTTCAATTTGGCCAGTGTTGATTCCACTTCAAATTTTAATATTTGGGTCATTCAATAATTCTGTATCTTGCTGGTTGTTCTCTTTCATTGCAGAAGAGTTCTCTGATGTATTCATTCCATCTTCAACATATTTTTTTTTTTATTTCTCTATATCAGTGACATGTACTTGGATTTTATGCATCCTGTTGATGAGCATGTCTTTTGTCCTGTTCTCTTATTTTATTTTTATGTATATCTGAAGTACTCATTCTTTCTCTTTCTTCACACTTTTCATTGAGTCATTCCTCTTCAGCTTCCTAGTTTCTTTGTTCAATATCCTAGATTTCCTTTTTTTATTGTTGGGATGATCTTGATTTCCAATGTTACTAAAGCTTTCCTTAATGTGTCCCACTTTGAATTTCCATTCTCATTTTGTCCATTGCACCTGCTTTTAACATTGTCTATATATTTCTCCTTCACCTTTGGGTCATTCAAGAGTCTGTTATATTGCAGTTTTGGGTGCAGCCTTGACTGCCATCAATTTCCATAGTTCCACTTTAAATTTACATATTTTGAAGCACAGATTAAAAATGCATAGAAATAATTAAAATTTCAGCAATCTTGAACCTTAATGCCCACAAAAACTGTCAAGAGGACAGTTTTCCCTTGATACCATTATTATTTTACTATCTCCACTCCTCGGCAATGTTTATAGTTTTAAAAAATGATGATTAGAATTGTAATAAAACCTAAACATATGATAAAAGTGAACTTATACATTTTTTTTTTTACTTGAATATTTACAGTAAAAATTTTAAACACTATTAGATTATTTATTTTCAAGAATAATTTTATACTTACATTCTAAAAAAATAATACAATTAGAACTAATGCAATGCAATATTTATCATTTAGAAAAATTATAAATATTAAAACAATTTTTTATTCATAAATTTATAAAACATTTACTAATTATTATTTCATAAACAATATAATTAATAAATACTGCTTATTATTTTTGTTGTCAATTCTCAAGAACAATGTATAAATTCATTTACTGTTAGGGTTTTATTAAAATTCTAATCATTACTTTTTAAAACAATAAACATTACTGAAGTGTGAAGGTAGTTAAAATAATAGTGGTGTTAAGGGAAATGTATCCCTTTGACACTGTTTATTTTGTTTACAGGCACAAACGTTCAAGATTACCGAATTTTCATGCCAAAACAAGGGAAGCAACTCCCTTTTTCAGACAATATATATAAAAAAAAAAAACAAAAAAACAAACTCATTGATCGTGTTTCAATTCATTTAATCTCATTAAATATTCCCTAAATGATTGATACAGATAAAATTGAACAGTATTAAGTCCAATGATTAGTACGTTGCTGTCATGTTAACAGACACTTAAGGAGCATCTGGAGGAAGACAAAGAAAAGAATTAGCCAATCCAAACCATTGTAAGAGAGCACTTAGGCTGATTGAAATTTAAGATAACCTGATGAAGGCTTTGTCATTGGACAATCACAAAAACAATATGGGTCAATATTTAGATAACCAGATTTAAAAACTCTTTCTACTTTCCTAATAGCTACAAAGTTTATATACAATGCGCGTACTGAAAACTTGACCCAACCAAATACTGGTAATATACACAGAACATTTTATTTGTATACTCAGAAACATGTTAAATTAGTAACTGTTTGTACTTGATTTTTTTTAACATTCTTTTTATATATACATATATATATATATATATATATATATATATATATATATATATATATATGCATCCATTTTAGAGTAATTATTACAAAATTCCAAATACTATTATACATAATTTAATCCATCTGTGTGTAAATAGTGAATAATCTACTAGACAAACTTTCTAACTATGAATTCATAGTATGTGTGTGCGTGTATATATATATATATATATATATATATATATATATATATATATATTATATATAAATAAATAAATAAAAAGGTTATTGGTCAGAGTTGAATCAAACCAGGAAACAGTGGTATAGCATTCATTAGTTTTTTTTAAAATAAGGCGTCAAGAGGTCATTTAATAAAAATCGCCTGAGGATACTGTAAGGTTGAAACCAAGGTGGTGAATTCAACTGACATCCTGATTTTTTAAGTGCATATATATATATATATATATATATATATATATATATATATATATATATATATATATATATATATATATCTCAATTATGTGGTGCAGGTTCAATTTATATTACGCGAATCATTCATATGAAAAGCAGATAATGCTATCATTAACTTCATTATCTGCTTTTTGTATGAATGATTCGCGTAATATATATATATATATATATATATATATCTATCTCAAAGTAGGAAAGATTGAATATGTGAAACCCAGTCAGATGCTTAAGATTTTTTCCTTGTTAAATGTTTCTCTATGAGAATTCTTGAAACAACTGATACATACATATTTATCAGTTAACTTGAATTTTCATGGGCCTCAGAACTAACAGGAATGCAACAAAAGAGTTGAATCTGGTTAAACAAATACTGACAGTAATATGAAGGATGAAGTTGTTGTTTTCAATCTTATCAAATGGAGAAATGTATGGAATATATTTGTTGATTATTAAAATCGTCATCATTTGTGAGATGAGGATGGAGACTGGATCTACCTTAGCCAGATCGATCCTTGCCAATAAAAACAAAATCAGTCTTTCCTTCCTTACAGCAGCTAACCTACTAGTCACAAGTAAAACAGACCAGGTTCAACATTCAAACTTTGTTAGGATCACAAAGTAAATGCCTTATTTAAATAGTAAAAAATTAATTTTTAAAAATTGAATATATCGATTACATTAATTACTGTTCAGATAAAAAAGAAAAATAGTATGCCATAATTAAAATTAAATATCTAATTAAAAAACTTAAGTTAATAAGGTAGAACAATTTCAAATTTATAACATTCTGTACAGTTGTTAATTTTGAGAAGAGTCAATTAACATACTCAATGTTATTTATATAACTGAACCTTTTCTTTGTATATTTGCTGTTATGAACACAATGTTTCAGTTGATCTATACTTCAGCCATTATCAGGTGTAATTCTCCATTAGAAAAAAAAGAAAAGAAGTTACCATTTTTTCTCATGGAATAAACTTAATGACAACTGAAGAATGTAAAAGTTAAAATTCTGTTAACCCATCAACAGCAGATGATGGGAATGTCTATCATTGTTGTTCTATGGTTCAGGTAAGAATGTCAGAAATAAAATGGGTTAACAACAGTAACATTCTATTACCAGATAATTTTCATGAATTATAGAGGAAAAAAAAAAAAAAAAAAAAAAATTAAAGCTGTTCACTTTTAAAAAAAAGTTAGAACCTTGTTCCGTTGGTATAGATTTTTTTTATCCCCATAATTTCTGGTAAAAAAAAAAAAGGGGGGGGGAGGGGGCTGATATGCAATTAGATTTTTGCATTTGTTTTCAACAAATTTTCATGTTTTCAGAAATAAGATTGAAAATATTAAAAAAAAATTTCCATTCATGGATGTTATGGTTTGTCAGTTTTTATGCTATTTTCATCATTTGTCTTATTAGGTTTTAAATGGCTAGCACCTTTGGATGTGTCACCTGACTTCTTTCTGACTCTACAAGAATCCTTAAACTTTTGTGGTGTGCCATCAGCTCCTCCATCACATAAAGTATCTGGAATCTCCTGGTCTTGATGGAACTGATTTGCCTTTAAAAAAAAAAACATAAATAAATACAAGTTGTTTTTAATTAGAACAAGCAAAGTAACTTATTTACATTTGGGCTGATGCCCTAATATTTGTGATCACAACGTTTCTTCTGTTGTGCTTTCAGCCTTCTTCAGGTGTCTGTCAATCCAGGTAGCCTGCAGGTAATTTCAAATTGAACCCATTTGTTTAATCTGCAGGGAGAGATTCTTTTCATTCTAGTGTTGGATATCTTGTCTTTTTCTTATTTAGTGCTGTTCAATTATTGTTTGCCTTGTTTCCACTAAATCAGCACTACTTTGCCTTGGGAGTGAACTCACAATTACTCTGTCACCAAATTCTTGAATCAATGCTTTAATACACTGGGCTCTTGTTCCGGGGATCCAATGCCTATTTTGGACAGTACAGTCTCAGATGCAGTGGAAACAGGGCAAACAATAACTGAGCAGGACTGTATAAGAATAAAATGAAACATCCTTAGGCGTGGAGAGCAGAACAAGAAAAATCTATTTTTGTCTGAATTTCTGGGCTGATGGGGGTTATCATTATTTGCACTATTTTGTATTTGGACTGTTGTCTGCATATTTGCTGTTGTGTCCTCTGGCTTTCCTCAGGTGTATATCAATCTGTGTAATCTACAAGGAGCATCTGAATGTAAATAAGAAAAATATACTCTTGTAGATTAGATAAAAGGTTCAGTTAAAAATTACCTGAAAGTTACTCAGATTGACAGACACCTGTAGAAGGCAGGAGAGCAATAGCTGAAATGGCATAATAACAACAACAAAGATAAGCAAATTAGACGGAATGCAAATAATGATAACTCCTCATCCAAGAATTGACAGAAATGATGCAATGTTATTTCCCATCCTGTAATTATTGTCACTATATTGAGTTGATTAATATTACTGATGCAAAAACTTGTGATTAATTTTGTAATTTTACACTATCTTTATTAAATCATAATCAAAGTTTATAATTGTTGTAACCTAGGAAAGGTTACTGAATAAAATAATCAAACGAAGGTTGGTAATTAACGATAATACTTAGGACAAGAAAAACACATATAAGATTCGCCAGTGATGCGTAGAAGTAGTTAACTGCCAGAAGTGAGTCAAACGAGTTCCACAATGAATCTCCAACTCTAGACCAACATACAGCATTTACTACTATATTTATGTGAATGGGGACATACCCATTATCATCCATAAGTAAGCTACAACAATAATTCAGTCTAACATTATTATTTTTATTTAGAAAAATCAATGTATATTTCGTAGTGTTTTATGTGAAAAAAAAATAAAGTTTTGATAGTGGCATCTTTACAATTTGAAAGAGAAAGAATAATATATGAAACCTTATGAAGAGACTTGAATATGTTTTTTCTTAATTAAAAACTTGCATGAATTTTTAAAAATACCAAATGCTAAGAAACCTGGATATCTTAAGCATTACATTAATACTTCTGCTATTAGAAGTCAATAACAATTGCAATTGTGTCAAATTCCATCAGTCTCAGCATACAAATATTTGATGTGAATGAACTGAAATACATCAAGAAATGTTTATATGTTTATTGATGGTTTAATATTCACAGCTACTTTCCTGCTCCAGTGTCTCAATGACTTCCAAAATTATTGTCTAGATATATTTGTGTTATTTTTCTTTTTACTTTTAGCATTTTTTAAATTGATTTGTTTATGGCTTATCAACCTTTTGCTGGTTATTTAAAGCCAGAAAATCAATTTAGATTGTAAAAACTTTTTGAGATAACAATGATTTACTGATACAAGCCCTACTATTCAACCCATAGCTGGGAGGAGAAGAGATGGATTCATACCTTTCCCAAGGGTATTTACGCCTAAGTGAATATAACAAACCTGACTAATTTGAACTCGGTTCTCCGATTTCCAATTCCAGACTGTTATCCATTACACTACCTGCACATCCAAGCTTACAGCACCTGGTACTCACAAGTGATCACCCAACTAGGTACTGATCATGCTTGGCATTGCTTATTGTAATCATACAAGAAACAGTGCTTCAACGTGATATAGCTATAAGCTGCAATTTTTCCTTTTTTATAAACCATCCCATGACCCCCAGAAATTTACTTGTGACCCTAATCTGGGTCGTGAGCATTTGTTTAGGAATCATTAATATAAAGCAATACTGTTTAGCCTCCCATGATCATAATATTGTCCTGGGATGGAGAGAGAAGATAAGGGAGGTTAGATTTAAGATTGTCATTTAACTCTTTTAAAGGATCTTTCAGAAAATAGATTGGAAAATGCTTACATATTCTTGTCCTTCAAGTTCTTGCAACAACTTCAATATATGATTTTGCCAGCCAAGTTGATTAACCAGATGCTCCAAACTGTTTGTCAAGTCACCTGCATGCACACAAAATATAAAATTAATAGATGAACAGAAACAGTTTAAAAAAAAAAAAAAACTAAAGATGATACTGAAAACAGAAAAGGAGATCATTTTGAGCTTTTCAAAGTCTTTTGGGATTGTAATCTGTTAAAATTGGAAAAATGAAAAACATGTAAATATTCTTAGGTTCTTTGGTGACATCAAAAACATACAAAAAAATAACAAAGCCCAAGAACAAATAAAAATGTTAGTGAACCTGAATTTTAACAAGTGTCAAAACTACAACCCTTATATCACAGACAAAATGCTGCTAGTCTCTCACTACTCTACTACTACTACTACTACGGTAGATGTTCATAGGAGTTACATCCCTTAGTTACACCAGCTCAGACCTTCACATTTAGGACCCATCATGCCATATTTATGGTAGCTAACCATCCATATTCTCTTTGTATTCCTTTGATAAGGAGCAAGTTCCAGCCATACAGCTTCTTCCTGAGAACTGTTGCTTTGTGAGGATGCTTCCTTGACAACGATAATCTTGGTCTCTTTAAGTCCAAGTTCAACTGATATCTATCCTACACGTCCTCATAATATGTATTTCTTACTTCCTCCACCCTTACAACAATCTCATTCAGTAACCCTATACCATGAGTGGCTTATGGACCTTGTATTGGGTGAACTATCAATAAAAAAGAAAAGAAAACAACAACAACAACAAACAAAATAAATAAATATTGCCAAATAAATGAAATTATGAAACTGAATTCAAGTTAGGCTTAGATAAAAAAAAAAAAAATTATATATAATCAATATAATAAAATAATTCACTTAACTTATCTGGACTTCTAGTTTCATGGACACCTTTGTATGTTCACTCTTTGGTGGATTTCTTAGTAAAATAAAAGTTATTTATGTACAGATCCAATTTTTTTTTTAGAAAAAAATAAAAAATTATAAAATATTTTAATTATATATATCAAGCTATTACCACTTTAAACAATTCACTGTGTGGGTAGTTCAAATGTTTGATCATTCTGATTTTTATTAAGACCATAAAAAGCTTTTGTTAACCAAAAGTCTGCAAGTGATGTGGTAATATCAATGGGGACAGGTAGAGCCAATGGTCGTTCTGCACAAAAACTATGGGCAATTGTGCTGTTCATCTCTTCTGCTCAGTGACAAAGCAGGTCTATTTAGATGAAGTACTGTTTTCCCTTAATTGGGAGTGGTCAACAAAAAGAGTCCTAAAAAATTGCATACCCATAAAAAATAAATGATCTTACTGCAGTTAACTGGTTATCAACTGTATACTCAAAACACTAACACAAATAAAGACAAAAAGATTCCATTAAATTTAGGTTCTTGGAATGTAAGGACCCTTCAGGAAAGTGCTAACTCATTAGAAGGGAAAATGGCCCTTGTAACAAAGGTACTAAATAAATACAATATAGACATAGCAGCATTAAGTGAAATTCAACTTCCTGATTATCGACAGCTTGAGGAGAAAGGGGAAGGTCATACATTTTTCTAGTCAGGGAAGATGGAAGATGCAAACCACTCTTTTGATATTGGATACACTGAGCTCTTTACTGCAAGTGGTGAGTGATTATTTGATGACATTAAAAATTTGATCTTGCTGATGCTGCTACCCTAACGTTAATCAGTTGCTATGCTCCAACCACAAATTCTGAAGAATGAGAGATAACCAACTTTTGTGAGAAAGATTATAAGAACTGTAGGCTATCATTATAAACTTTTGATGTTGGCAGACTTCAATACTAGAGTTGAATCAGGTTATGAGTCTTAGGGAAACACATGATATTAATGAAATAAGTAGCAATAGATTTTGCTTTCTCTTTTTTTGCAATGAATTTCACCTACTTATAACCAACACTATGTTTCAACAACCTAACAGGTTCAAAACCATTTGGATGCACCCATGGTCAAAAGAATGGTATTTGACTGATTACAATCATGGTGTTCTTTACATCAGGCCAAGTCATAGTGCAACTCACAGTCAGAACTGGCTATCTCAAATCTTGTTCCACTGGGAACAAAGATTTTTAGCTTTGGTTTGGGTTTGTGGCAGTTCACTGCTGTTGTTAAACTAAGATTATTTTGTTTTTACGTTTGGAATAATTTTAGCTTTTTTAACTGAAGTGCAAGATTTATTTATTTCCTTCAGACTTGTGATATTATTTTAGGTTTCCATTGCCCACAAAAAAATTATGCAAAATTCACTAAAAAACATGTAATTTAGGAAAGTTGGTCTTGTTACTTGGAAGTTAATTTAGCATTTTTCCATCTTTTTTCTAGATACTTCTATAATAAAAAAAAAGTAAATCTATGGTAAAATAAGTCAGTATAAAAACAGTTACTTTATTTCTAAAATAAAAATTTTACTTTCATGTTTATTTTGTTTCATGTCATATATTTATTCCAGAATTCATAGTTTTAATATGGCTTTTTGTTTCATTAAAACGGTTTTAACATGGATAATTAATTAAAAGATTAAAATACCAATAGCATTTTGTACACCGGGTGGGAAGTAATGGATCTGAAGACCCATCAAAATATATGATAAGTGTAATAAGACCTTAGAAAAGAAAAAATATACCAATATAAAGAGGATTAACTTTTCAAACCAAATTAATTATGCTCCTAATCTATACTTTTTTTCTTTGAATTTCTACAGCAGGTAATTTCCACAAACCCCAACCAAAACTAAAAGTTTTCAATCCCAGTAGAATGATGATAGGCCTTCAGTTCTAGCTGTAAGTTGCACTATGACTTGGCCTGAAGTAAAGAATACCCGGACTATAATTAAAAAGTGTCATTGACATAACAGTCATCATAGCACATGCTGGTTATCTGATCATTGTCTGTTGCACTGTAATTACTATTTCAAATCCAGGCTAGGCATTTCTGAACCCTGTTTGATTTTTTGCTGCTGAAAGAAAAGCTAGGTTGTCCCGACTACTTAATGCGCAGCTTGAAAGATTTGAAATTTCAGAGAACATTGAAGAATTGTGAAGAAATCCCAAGAAAGCAACATATTCCACTTCTCTTGAAGTTGTTGGTTTTCCAAACAATAAGCATCAAGATTGGTTTGATGAAAACAGTAGATATAGTCACTGGTTGAAAAATTATGTTCTACTCATGAGGTATGGATTACAAGCAAAACAAAATCAGCAGCAAAAGAAACTATGTTTAGGCTGTAAACTGTTCAATGGCCTTAAAGAAACTGAAAGAAGAGAGGTGGTCATCAAAAGCTGCTGCCGGTAGAAAGCATACAAAAGCCTTTTACAAAGGTATAAAACATGTTTATGGCCCCGAGCAATGTGAATACTCGCCAATATTTGCATCAAACAGAATTACTTTACTCATAAGAGTGATATTCTTAATCGCTGGAAAGAACACTTTGAAGACGTTTATATATACAGGGTGTCCACCAAAAATACACTTTTTGACTTCCATTAACTTGCTGAATTTTTTCTTTTTTCAGATCAATGAATTTAATTTCATTTAATATTTAATTTAAACGATTAATTTTCTTCGTAAGTCAATAAACATTAATATTTTTTTAACTTAACCATTAATCTTGCTTATGAATCAATAACACTGAAAAAGATCCATCAACTAATTTATAACATAAAACAATGCCGACACAGGTTCCTTGAAAAACGATAAATTCTTTGGAGATTACCAACCAGGATACCTATATGGAAACATTAAAATACATAAACCTGGATATCCACAACAGTCCATCATTTCACAGATCCCAACACCTATTGTACTTTATCAGTTGTCTTTAATGAAACATGTATATAAGAGAGATTATTGCCCAAATACACCACACACACACACACATATATATATATATATATATATATATATATATATATTTTAAATAAAAACAGATTGCTTTAAGGTTCCATATAATAAATTATTTCACCACAGCCCTTTTAAAGGACAGTGGATCATCAGATTTATTTCCAAATGTTGAAATGAAAAAATGAAAATAAATTTACACATTTATGACGGGCAATAATAAGAAAACTCATGAAGTGGGGGCAGTGTAGGGGGGTAGAGAGACAGCATTGAGTTAGATGTAACATTTCTATTGTTTCAAATTTAAATTTTCGCTGAAGATGGATTCATACTTTTCCCACAGATATTTGTGCAAAAACGAATGCAACGAATCTGAAATTCAAACTTGGCTTGCTGATTTCGCATTCTGAGTCATTACCCATTAAACCATCTGCATGTCCAAAGAATTCAAATAAACACAGATAATTCTCCTTCTGCTCTAGCTATTTTATAGATTAACCATAGATTGTTGGATAGAGAAAACTGCTTTCTCATTATTTTTATTTAATAACAGATAAAAAAAAATAATCTGTAGATGATACATGCCTTTGATAGTGAAGTCTGTAGATCGTTTTGGCCGTTTGAAAGGGCCCACTGGTTCCATATTGAAAAGAATTCGAGGAATCTGAGGACGTGCACTATTGATGATACCAGCAAATGGCTGCACCTGCCGAAGCACAAACAGAAAGCAAAATTATGTTATCAGGTATGTTTTATTTTGGTTTTGTTTAGCAGCATATCAACACCTCTATGGGTTATTTAATGTTGAAAACTAAATATCTTGAACACAATTTTAGAGCTTCAACTAAATATTTTTAATGCAATTATATGCCTTCAACTGCAGATAAAATGTATTATTGTCCATGTATTATCAGTCTTTTTTTTTTTTGTATGTAAAAGTGTATTGCTGTTATTTTTACTATTAAAATATGTTTTTATACTTTCAGTGTTTTTGTTTGCAAGATTCACTCTTTGCCCATAGCTGGGATCCTAACAGATGCTATACCCCGGATTAGGAGCATAAGAGGTGGTTCCACACTCCTCAAAACCTTCTGATCAGAGGCCTTGCTGCCGGATGTAGTTTATCGTTATACCCAGGACTATCAGGTATGGCTTGATATTTGTAAGATATGATATAATAATATTATCTTAAATTTCTTTCATTTAAGATATTGCCAGCTACTAAATAGTTAACCTGTACCATAAAAAAATGACCGTAATATTTTGGTGATTTTGTAATTGTATTGGCTATATTTCCTGCATGATTTTATTTCCATAATTAACTGTTGCACGTACAAACGAATTCTACTTTTCAAATCATTATCCAACAGATGGCTTTGACATATTTAAATATTCACTATTTTACCTGTATTGCCAAAAAATGGCAGCCATATTTAAGTAATTTTGCAAATTACTAGTACAGAAAATATAATCAATATATGATTATATTTTCTGTACTAGTAATCTGAAATATTTTATCTCTACAATTGTCATACATAAGAAAGAATACTGTTTAAAATAATTCAAAGTCAAAGATATACCCCCCTCCACAAAGCTAAGGCAAAACAGTTACATAAGATTATAAATATCCACTATACATGTCAAATTTAATTCTGTAATTGTGGTCATTATATTTTCTACAAAATTAATGTAGAATTTTTATTTATACAATTAAATCTGTTGTTGTGTGTAAAGAAAAATAATTTTATTTTTTAAATCATTACAAGTCAAAGAAATCCAAAGAAGGTGAACACAAAACTTTCATAAATGATTATAAATACAATATAGTTTACCTGTACCATAAAAAAAAAAAAATGAAAGAAGTAATTTTTAAACAGCATTTATTATATTCTCTGTGTGAGTAATTTAGGATTTTTATCTGTAAAATTAACCGTACTTTTGCATGTAAGAAATAATACTGCATTTGAAATAATTAAAAATAAAAAATATCCAAAAATATATTTTCAAAATATGATTATAAATAGTCACTCTATGACAGCCATATTTAATTCGTTTTGCAATTGGATTGGTTATATTTTCTGTGTGAGTAATCTAGAATTTTTATCTATAAAATTAACTGTAATTTTATATGTAAGAAAGAATACTATGTATAAAATAATTAAAAGTAAAAAAAAAAAAATCCCCCAAAATTCTAATACGAAACTTTTAAAATACGATTATAAATACTCACTATATGATGGCCATATTTAATTCATTTTGCATTGGTTATATTTTTTGCATGAGTAATCTATGATTTTTATCTATACAATTAACTTTACCGCTTCATGTAAGTAAAATTTTTGCCATCAAAAATAAAAGATATCCAAAGAAAACTAACAAAATATAAATGATTATAAATATTCACTGATTAGTTGATATCATCAGAAAACGATGGCCATGTTTAAGTAATTTAGCATTTGCATTAGCTAAATTTTCTTTGAGCAATCTAGGATGTTTATCTAGAAAATTAACTACTGTTGCATGTAAGGAATTTTACTTTTTAAATCATTAAAAACATCCAAAGAATACTGGCAAGAAACTTTTATATATGATTTTAATACTCTCTATATTTTTAACATGAAAAGATATTGAGCAAAAACGATTTATACAGGGCGTCCATAAAGTTTGTGTGCACTTTAAAAAATTTATAACTTTATTTGTATTTGCGATAGAAATAATTTGTAAAAAGGATTAGAAAGAAGTAAATCTATATTTTTTAAGGTTTTATTGAAATTTTATTTAAGTTTCCACATGTCCTCCATCATTAGCAATACAAAGGGTAATATGATTTTGCAGTTCATGGAAAACATTTGCCAGCTGATTTACAGTAATGCCTGAAATCACATTAGTTATTTTAGCTATACTTAAAAATAGGTACATTAAACTTTATAACATTTTTTACAGATTATTTGTATTTGCGATAGAAATAAAGTTATAAATTTTTTTAAAGTGCACACAAACTTTATGGACACCCTGTATAATACCAGGAATAATCAATGAATCCTAGATACCATTGAGCTTCTAAAAAATATAAAGAGAACAGATTAATTAAACAGGTCATTGGCCTTGATTTTAGTTTTGAATTCTTTATCTCTGCTTTATTGAATTTAAATACATTGTTTGAAGACATTTGTTTCATTACATTTCACTATTAAAACTTTCTAACAATTGCTGTTATATTTGATGGTATGGGTACACTAAGGTAATAGTCATCAATTGCAAAATGGTACATTTTAGTAATAAGGCCTTTGCTAATCAGCAGTCACTTGATAACAGATAAGGATATTTCTTTACCTTATTATTTCAACACAAAATAGCAATATTGTTTTGAAAATCAGATACCTAAAAAGATCATAAAGGTCTAAGTTTAAGCTTAGAAAGATATTTTGACCAATAAAAACTAAATATAAATGTTGTCTCTAGTTTAGTTAATTCTTCTTCTTCTATCTGCTGCATCCCTTCACAATATAGGCGATCATGACTCTCCACAACTTCCAATCTGAGGTGGCTCTTACCAGTTTTTCTCCCTTTGCTAAGTCTCCCCCACTTTTGTCATCTATTTGCACAAGCTTGTCAGGTAAATGACCTGCTGCCTTCTCCTATCTCTCTTATTCTCAATATGCCCTGTGAGGGTCAAGTTTTCCAAACCTTCCTTTCTCAAAAAATCATAACGAATAGTTGTAATGTTAGTCTTTCTATATTAATTATCATCAAGAATATTTCCATAAAATTTTTTTTAATGATTTTTGCCATTTTAAAAATTACAAAAATCAATATTTTTCAAATTAAAAAGTAGAATTTAAGTATAAAAGGAAAGTAACATAAAATTAAAGAGTTAACTTCAACAGACAGAAATGACATCTTTAAAACACATCTTTGTTAACGAAGGGCAAATAACTCTTGCTATACCAATAAATCTGGTAAATGCTTCTTTAACAGAATCAATTGTCAAAGCAAGAGAGAGAAACAGATACTAATTAAGTTTGACTGCCATGTCAAGTGATTTAAACTTGTGAAGAATGATTTAAGGGAAATTAGCTCTTTTTGACATTAGCTTCAAATGGTTCATTTGATGAGTCATAATATTTAGATTTTAGGACTTAGTTGAGATTTTGAAACGGATGGTTGTCTTCTATTTCCATTTTTTCAAGTACATTGGAACATTCTTTTTCTCCAAGGGACTTTTATAGTTTCTAGTTTCTAGTTGTGCTTTTGACATTGAAAAGAATTATTTTAATTTATTTTGGGATCTCTGGCAAGGTGGTTCTTGCCTCTTTGTAGATGTCGCTTTTCAGGTCATTGACAAGGAAGCTCCTTCAGTTGAGGCAGGGACAAGATTGGAGATGTTTGTGATTTGTTTGCAGGACTTTGGTTTGATAGGTGATTTTTTATGTGCTGTTGTTGATAAGGTGTTGGTGACATGTTTTGTTTGTTTCTTTGAAATTGTTTGTGGCTTTGGATTTTTGATGGGTATGGTATGGTCTTGTGGGGGGATTGTAAGTGCAAAGTATTCTTCTGGGTGGTTTGTTATATGCCCAAGTTTTCTTCAATAAACTGCATTGTCTGTGCTCTCCACCCACCTTGGAGCCCAATGAAATCCATTGCCTTGACATGACAGGGATACACAGACAATATAATCATATTCAAGGAGAAATTTCGAATACCTACAAACCATTTCAATATTTCCAGTGGAGTTTGGGTTGGGGACAACTGTCAGTTAGTTATGTGCCATGCATGATACATGCTTAGGCGGTCAGGTATCTTTTGATACATGACTGACAAGGCAGATTTTTTCCTGCAGTAGGTGCCATTTCTTTCTGCGGTACCAGTTGTCATCCAAAGAACCTGGTCTATCCTGCTATTTTCTCATAGCTGGGGGGAGAAGAGGATTCATACCTTTCCCAAGGGTATTAGCACGTAAGTGAATGTAATGGATTCGAAATTCGAACTCAGCTCTCCAATTCCTCAATCCAAGCTGCTATCCATTACTCCACCGTGCCTCTGTGGGGACAACTGAGTAGTTTAAAATATGTTTGCATGTATATATGTGTTAAGGCATGACAGTTTTAGATTGATTCTATCAAGTAAAATTTAAAAAAATAAAAAAAATAAAAAAAATTGGGGTTGCATTATACATAAAGTTGGCTTATACATAAGTATATTCAGTATCGACAAGTTCTGACTGATTTTCAATAACATTTTGCGGACCATGTACCAAGGAACAATGGATTAAATTTAGGGGCAAATAATGGATTTTTTTTCATTTTGTTAACATTATGAGATATGCCAGTTTTAAACTATTAAAAAATTAAATTAACAAAAAAATTTGATATGGTATAATGGTTAGCAAGCTTGTCTTGTTAGATTAATTATGACTGAATAGTGAGTTTGATCCTCACTGTGTGCTCCATACTTTTGGCCTTGTGCCACATCTAAGCTACACTAGGAAATCACTATACTTATGCCAATAGCAAATATGATCATATATAGTCTGTGATCTGTAACATGACCGTTCAGTTTTTAGTGACAATAGTAATGGTGGAGATATGCACTCCCTGACAGCTTCCTTATTAATAGGTAAGCAATTGACAGACCATAGTACTTATGTAAAGAGTAAAGAAGATAATTACCTGAAGAGATGTTCCCATGATGAGTACAAGATCAGCTTGGCTCATGTCCTTTTGGTATTGATAGAAACTTTCAGGCAAATCTTCTCCAAAGAAAACAATATCTGGTTTCACTGTGCCCTGAAAATTTGAAACATAATTTACAATTAACAAAAGATTCTACCTCCTTTATGCCTCAAAATTACATACATTACTTATAACATGGACACATATTAATATATATTCTAGTATTGCTGGTAAAGACAAAATAATGTCAGTATTCTTGATCATAGATGGCACTCCCCAAATACAATACAATATATATATATATATATATATATATATATATATATATATATATATATATATATATATATATATAGTTTTTTCCTTTGAGAATATGTCTAGATTTTGGGGATGAGGAGTTATTATTTACACTATTTATATTTGGACTATTATCCTCATCTTTGTTGTTGCTATCACAATGTTTCTGCTATTATGCCCTCCAAACTTCCTCAGGTGAATATTGATCTGGTTAACCTACAGGGAATTCTGAACTGAACCCTTTATTTAATCTATGATATACACCTGAAGGAGGCAGGAGAGTATAATAGTCGAAACGTGATAACAACAAAGATGGGGACAATAATCTGAATATATATATATATATATAGTGTATTTACAGATTCTTGATAAAATACAAAGGAGAATGAGCAAACAGATTGATATATACCTGATGAAAGCCAGCCAGAGGGAACAATAAATTAAAAACAAAAATAGTTTAGAATCTGGATCCCTGGATACAAGCTATATGCTAAAGTCATTCAAGAAAAGAAACTGACAAAAGATAATGCTGCCCATTCATATGACTAGGTTAATGAAAATAACAAAGAGAAAGGCTTTTTGGCAAACTTAGACCTTCATGCCTGGTAAAAAACAAAAAACAATAACAACCCAACAAAACTGTCAAAAGGACGTTTTTTTCCCTTGAAAATGGTATTATTTTAACTACCTCCATTCCTTGGTAATGTTTATTATTTTAAAAAGCAATGATTAGAATTGGAATAAAATTTTACATATGATGAAAGTGATTTTATACATTTTTTTGTTCTTACAACAAAAATATCAAACACTATTTATTGTTGATTTACAAGAATAATTTTATATTTATAACATTCTAAAAATTAATAGAATTGTATTAAAACTAATGCAATGTTTATCATTTACCAATTTATAAAGAAATAAATATGAAAACAATTTTTTATTCATAGCTTTAAAATGATAAATATTTACTAAATTATTAAAATATGTGAACAAACTATAAGGAAATCTTTATTATTTACTATTTTATAAAGTTTGAATCAATTGGAAATTTGCCAATAATAAATGTAAATAAACAATCTAATAACTAAATAAATAGTGTTTGTTATTTTTGTTGTAAATTCTCAAAAACAAAGAAAATGTATAAAATTCACTTTCATATTTTTTTGGTTTTATTTCAATTCTAATTATTGCTTTTTAAAACAATGAACACTGCTGAGAGAGGGAAAATAATTAAAATAATAGCAGGGTCAAGGAAAAAAAAACCTGTCCTTTTGTTTTTATACAGGCATGAAGGTTTACATTTGTCAGTTTTTTTTTTTTTTTACCAGTTCTGAAATTAAGTGGTCTTTTTTTCCAAGTAAATTACAGTTCATATTGAACTGTAGCTTATAATAATGGCTGGCTGCTCATAAGTATGTCTGCTAGGGTGGCTATCGCAGATGCCTGCTCAGGGACATTTTAATGTTTGTTCAACACCCACACAATCTGCCTGTGCTTTATACTGCTGCTATAGACCTTAGTTTCAGTTTCTATGGGAGTGTGAATCGTCTGGCGTGATCAATAATTTGAACACAGCCAATATGCTCAAGCTTTGATCACAATGATGTGTGACTTTGTTCTGGCACAACAATCAACAAACAATTCCGTCTACTCAATTTCACCTACAAGCCTTGGGTCAACATGTGGGACTGTTTCCAAGGCACTTCCCGACATGCTGCACACAGTGATCATCTTCCCAGTCACCTCCCTGACAAATTGACCATTGTGAGATTTGAACCTGGGTCTCATGGTCAGAATGCTAACATTCTAACCACATAGCATCACACCCACAACTAGTGATGGGATGATTAAATGGAATTAGAATCAGAAAAACTGGAACTTTTTGGGGCATCGGAATAGACATCAGAGAATTTTTAACCTAATTTCCGGTTCCAAAAACGATTCTTCGGATTTTTTTTGTTTAAAACTTAATTTTCCATTCTTGGTACTAAATGATAAAAAATATAAATATTTATTGATTTTAAACTATCAGTAAAACTAAAATCTATACATCATAATAACACCTATGTATGATGTATTTTTTTTTTTGTGTAAAAAAAAAAAAAAAAAAAAAAAAAAAAAAAAAAAATTATAAAAATTAAAATGTGCAAGTTTCTACTCAGTTTTCAAACTTTCCATAAGTTTGTTAGTCTAAAATCTGTTTCAATTCAAAATAAAATTTTTACTTTTAATTTCTTTTTAAACATTGTTAACTCACCTATTTAATATTATAAATTATTAATTTAATAATTATAATCAAAATTATGTAATATAAACACAAAATGAGTTCATGCTGTTCTACTAGGCTCTCTTTTAAGATAATTTTTATTATTTTTTTAATTTATAAAAAAAAAAAATTAAAAAAAATGTATGTATGGAATTCCTGCCAATGCCATTTGATTTCTTGACATAAAAAATTGACCTTGTGTCACAAATTGTCCTCATAGTGAGGCAGTTAAATTATAACAATTTGTTTTTATAATAGTTTTAAAATCATTTTTTAGTCTCGGTTATTGAAAAGATTTATTTTTGTTTATGTTGTATGCTATGTAAACAAAAATAAATCTTCTTTTCAATAACCAAGAATTAAAAAAGTAAACATTCTTCTTATGAAACTTAATTTTGTTTCTACAAAATTCATGTATTTCTTAAAATTTTATAGCTTTTAAAAATAGATTTTTATCTTTATTTACTTAAAACAAAAATAAACTAACTTTTATTTGAAGGTTCCTGAAAAAAAGTTTTTCACACAAAAGTTTCTATTAAAAAACCTAAAATTTAATTCTCATCAAAAATTGTATTTAATTTCATAGAAATTTCTTGTGTCAAATTATTATGGCATTTAAAATATTTTGAACTTTTTTTCTCATTTACTCCTCGCTGGAGCCAAACAAGATGCAAATTTTATAAATAGAAGTATATAAAACAAAGTTAAAAGGTGAGTATTTTTATCCCATTTTTATCTGGCATGATTGTGCTATAGTTTTTTTTTTTTTTACTTTTAACATGATTTGTTCTAATATTTTTAAAAATAAAACTCGTAAAATTTCATTTTCTAATAATCTAATAAATAACGGAGAAAAAAAAACAATCCCATGCAAAAGATACACATTCATAGTTGTTCTCATCCTTATGAAGATTTTAATTTTTAATCTTATTTTTATTTAAATTCTTTGTAACAGTTGAATCTCATACCTTAAAATGATCAAGTTGAATATCAGCGTTATTTAGCTTTGAACTTCTTAATATTTTTTTTAAAAATTTATGGTAATGTTTGCTAAAATTGCTTATATCTCTTTAAAAAAAATATCAAGGGATATGTTTTTACTATGTTGTTGCACTTTTAGTCTTTTTTTTTTTTTTTAACAAAAATAGAACACTTTTTGATTCTTTTTAGAAATTATTAAATTTTTTAGTTGTGAGAAATTTATTTTAGACAGTAAAACTTAGTAATGATTAAATATTTTCAGACCCCAATTATGGCAAGTGTATCCAATGTCAAGCAGAAAAGTGTAGTTTGGAAGTTTTTTAAGATTTCTGATGATAACCACAATAAAGCAACACGTCAACTGTGGCTAGGTACTTTAAATGATTTATGTAAAAAAATTGTTCTCTTCATTGTTTAAACTCTTACCCAATTTTTTAAATAAAAAAGAATTTAACTTTATTTCGGTGTAAGCAACATAAGATTGCCTGTACTGTGCACAGGAAACTCAATCTGTGAGGACTGGGTGATGCCTCATGTGACTGAAAAGCCTGTGTAGTGACCTCGCAAGACACTATAAAAAGCCAGCCTTTGTTAACACCGGGAATGACTTGAAGGGACGCCACTGGTGTAACAGGAGTGAATTTCGATAACTCAGCTACATATACTTACAATTTCATAAGCTTTTGTATTCATTTTTCTATTAAATATTTTATTAATAAATGTACTTTGTTCATTAACTTTCCAAAACCAACTGTAGGACCTGAAAATAATGAATTTTAATCATTGTAGGTATTGGAATCGTAAATTTAGAACAGTATTGGGAATTGGTAAAAATATTGGTATTGTCCCATCACTACCCACAACCAAACATTTATAACACAACATATGACATACAAATTTTCTTTGATCTTTTAGATTGTCAAAGTGTCATGCTAAGCAAAATAATTTCTTTTAAGGCAACAACAGCACCCAACTCCTCTCAAAGTAACATATAAGAAGTTGTACAAGCTAACATATAAGACTAGCAGCATGGCCCGGCATTGCCCGTGCTTAATTAAAAAATCGTACGACTCATACAGCAATCGCTATCACTTGACTTAAAATATTTTTGCCCTTCCTTGCCTTTAAAGGAGTGCCATTTGCCGTGCTGATGTTGCTACATGCCTTACTTCTTGCCTATCTCACACTGCAAATTTTTTCTAAGCTCTATACTAAACATTAAATCTGTTATGAAAAAAGAACTAAACAAAATGAACACAAAACTATCAGCTTTAAAAAAGGACTCGTAACTGGAAAAGCCGAATGTAAAAAGAATGTTAACAACAAATACTTTTTCACACCCAACCCAGTTCTGCGGGATCAGAATCAACATTGAGTTTAAGCAAGCGAATGAGCCAATTGGAGTAAAGTGCCATGCAGATTTAAATTTTTCCCACTTGTGACGAATGCAGCTATCGATTTTTTTGCATGCTAGCATGCTAGTTAACATTTGTGTCAGTCAGCTGTTGGCTCTCATGCTGGCCAATAGAATCTTCCTGCCTATTCGTGGCAGCCAGCTATAGGCTCTCACTCTGGCCAGTAGAAAATGGCCGCAAACTACATGAAAACTGTCATAGAAGCATGAAAAAAAATTGATTATTTCCAATATCAATGGGAGTTGGGAAATGCAAAGTCAGTCTTGGCCTTCCTGCTAACTTGGAGCATGTGCATGTAAATTTTGGTGCAAATCCGTCGAAAATTGCGGCCGTGCATTCGTTACACACACACACACACACACACACACACACACACATCCTGCCTTTTATAGATAGAGATTTTTTTTTTTTAAACACAAAATATGCATCCATCTCATGATATGCATTAGATTGTTGGAGTACCATACTGAATAATTTACTCTCATAGCATATTTTATAGCAATGGCGGGCTGCTGAGCAGTGCCCATCTCCTCTCCAAGCAGCATGTAACAGGTTGATAAAGGGTTATATGGTACTAGCAGCATGGAATGATTCCTCATTGCCCAACAACATAAGAACTGAAATTTCATCTGGTGTGATCAACAGTTTGAATAAGTCCTTGGTCACAATGACTTGTGACTTTATGCTAGCATAACCATCATTGAACACTTATGAACCCAATTTCACTCACAAACTTGGGTCAATCCATGGTATGGTTTTCAATGATGCTCCACACTAGGATCACAAGAATTCACCTGACAAATCAAACATAGAGAGATTTGAACATAGGTCTCATGGTTGGAAAGCCATTGTTCTAACCACTCAGCCACATGCCCACTGTAGTTTCTAACCATTAGTTTAATGTGGTAACCAATGAAAGAACGGGAATGAAAATAGCACCAAGTATTACTCACCTTGCAATCACGGCAGACAGGGATTTCATCTTTGAATATTGCAGCCTGAAAATAAAAATTACATGAAAGAGAAAAGATTTTACAAATATATAAAAAGAGCAAAGTATACTGAAATATAATTATACTTTATAACAAGATTCATTAAACATTTAGTGAGGAATAACCTTACAAGCAATAGTATACGAGATAAGCAATTTAACCACAACTCTGTAGATTTGAAAACAAACATTTTGTAAGGCTGCAAAGTATCAAGTATTAGGTTGTTACATATATTCATTCATTTTTTCTGATGTTCTGCAAATGATCTTGAAGAATAGTCTTTCGTAGTATTTTTTGCTTCTTAGTAATTCTGGTCATCCTGTGAAACTGTTTTTTAATGTTATTGAAATTTTATTTCAGATTAGACATCCCTTTGAGATGGAATGCCAAGTAGGCAAAAATGAACATGATCAACATCTTCTCTTTGCTTTTAATTAAGGTCAAAAAGCTGCTCAGGACATTTGTGCTGTTTATACAGATGAAATGCTAACCCATTATTTTGAACAAATGAACAGGCGCAAAGAGGCAATTTAGTTGAAAAAACCTGACCGGTGATAGTGTGATTATTCATGACACGTAATTAAAGAACTTAGTTGGGAAGTTCTGCCACACCCAGCATATTCTCCCAATTTAGCCCCACAAACTATCACCTTTTTCGGTAACTTTATAACAATTTGAGGATTGTTTCATTCAACAACAATGTGGAGGGTGAAACACAGCTTGATGAATTTTCCAAGTCAAAGACTAGTGATTTCTATCAACGAGGAATTGAACAGTTACTGGATCGTTGGCAAGAGGTCGTAAATAATGAAGGGGAATATATAGTTGAAGGATTTATCAGAACTATTAATAAATTATAAGTATTAAAATAAATGATAAAAAGGAATGAATTTACATAACAACCAAATAGAAAAATTATTCTGGGTTATTTATTTACACTATCTTAAAAACATTACAGTGAATTGTTGAAACCATAAAACCTTATTCTATATGTTTTGGTAGCTGAGGATGCCAAAATCAAGCTGTACAGAAATTTCACTATCTGGGTAGTGTAGTAACAGATGACAGAAAATGTGGCACATAAATCCAAAGTCACACAGGAATAGCATAAGATGCATTCAAGAAACTAAGTAAAATATTAAAACTTGGAAAAATATCATCAGAAACAACGAAAATACAGTGTAACCCGGATATAAGAGAAACCCGGATATAAGAGATTTACTCTGGTCCCAAATTAGAGCCTGTGTTAATAAAACAAAATAGACCAAACCCGGATATAAGAGAAACCCAGATATAAGAGACTTAGTCTCCGGTCCCTACAACTCTCTTATATCCGGGTTACACTGTATATAACATCTACTCTCCTGACAGCAGGACAATGTCACAGATGAAGACGAGGCTTGAAGCACCAGAGATTAAGTAATGTTAAGGAAAATAGGAACTACAAAGACACTGATAGTATGAGTTGAAATTTTAGGGACACAATGAGGAAAGAGGGCTTGGAGAATTTAACATCAACAGGGCATATTGAAGGCAAAAGAAACAATGAGATACAGACAGTTACTGACTTTAGTTTGCGTGATGGACAGCAGAACAGGGGCAAAATACATGGTGAAAGGTCAACAGATATTTAAAACAAGAAAAGACAGGAAGTTGTGATTGATTGATTTGTTTGTTTTATAATGGCTTATCAACCTTATGCAGGTTATTTAAAGCCAGAAAATATTTTTAGATTGTAAGAATTTTGGGGGGAGATAATTATACAAGTTCTACTAGTTAACCCACAGCTGCGGGGGCATAAGAGGTGGACTGAAGGATATTTGCATATAGGTGAATATAATGAACCCAGCTGGAATTGGAAATTGGAGAGCCAAAATTTTGGACTTGCTAGAAAGGATTAAAAAATTTAATAAAATAATAAAACAATACTTTGGTCTTTCCTCTTAATAATAATATAAACATTTTGATGATAAAACTTTTTCAACAAGTTTGGGGTCTTTTTCATCATGGTGGAGGTACCAAATATATAGTATATTTGGACAGCAATCATTCTTTTATACATGTTTCATTGAATACAATGGGCAAGAAATATTTTGTGAGTTTTTTGGTTAATTTTTTGTAGCATTCTAACTATTTTTCTTTTATGAGGATGAGAAAATGCTTCTGTAGTGATTGCTGCTGTCCCTTGGGACAATAATCACTACAGACAAGTTTCTTCACAATGAGTTTTTCATAAAAGAAAAATTCTTGGAATGAGAGAAAAACTGACTAGAAAAAAAAACTCACAAAAAAATTAGTAAATTAGTTTTGAAAAAGGCATGCAATTTTCAATTTTTAGGCAATTCTTCAAAATCCATAAGGTGGCCCCAAATTTTATTCCAGTAGAGTGTATGTGTCTGTGTGTGTGAGTATGTATATATATATATATATATATATATATATATATAATGGAGAGTGAAATCAGCACATCAATGTTAACTTCAGTATCCATTAATATTTACATATGCTCTATCCCAGATATTGAGCACTTTTAAACATAAACTAGCTGAATTACTGGTGCCTTGCTGCATGTCACACATTTTTTTTGTGTGGGAAAATGTTGATTGATTTTAAATCATTGTTATAATTTGTGTAGAAAAATGATGCATTTCAATATTATTCAATGGTCTTCCCGATATGACCTCCAGCTTTCTCCTATATTTTGGATAGGAGTTCAAATTTGAATTTAATTTAAATCAAAAGGAAAAAAGAAATTGTCAGTGAGGGGTTTCTGCAAAAACACCTTGATCCGACTCATTTGATATATATTTGATGTAATATTTGATTGAATGAATTGATGAGCAGATTTCAACATTAATATTGACAGTTGAATTGTTGCAACAAATTTGTATTGTAAGGCACTACCCACTGATTGGTGATTTCTTGTTCAATTTGAAGTTCATATTGTATCATTTTGATCTTGCTTATGTGACCTCCATCTTCTGTTTTTTTTTCTCCTTCTATATTTTGGATAAGGGTCATTCCTTGTTCAAATTTAAATCAAAAGGGAAAAATTTTCAGCGGTGTGTGTGAGTGTGTGTATATATATATCTATATATATATATTAGAAGGCATAATGGAGTAAGTAAGGATTAGAGGCTTGGATTGAGGAATCGGAGTTCAAATTCCACTTGAATACATTACATTCACTTACGTGCTAATACCCCTGGGAAAGGTATGTACCTTCTTCTTCCCCCAGCTATGAGTAAATAGCAGGACAGACTGTGTTCTATAGCCTTGGATGGCAACTGGTCTAAGAGAAAGACAACTCAGAATTCAAAACCTGCGGATGGTCGTTTAAGGACCTTGTGGCACATGGTGCACCAGGCCTCTGTATTCAGCTCTACAAAAAGTGTGGTTAGTTCTGGACATAACCTTCACCACTATAATCAAATCATACATGCAGGTTGTCTGGCTGTTGGTTCCTAGGAACTGGGGTGCCTGACTCTCATACATCATAAAAGGGTCCCCGACTCTCATACATCATAAAAGGGTCCATGATTATATATATATATATATATATATATATATATATATATATATATATATATATATATATAATAAATAGGCCTGAAACTTTGGATTAATACCAAAGATGTCACAAACTGGTTTGCTTATATAAAGGAAAAAACCAACTGTACACTAATGTAGTTTGATATTGAAAATTATTATCAATCAATATCTAAAGAATTGTTCATGAATGCATTGGACTTTGCTACCCAGTACACGAATATTACAGAAGAAGAAAAGAACATTATTATAAATACGAAAGTGAGCAATGGATAAAAAAATCATATGATCACTTTGAGATCACAATGGGATCACTAGACTCAGCTGAGTCTTTGGATCTCATAGGTCTTTTTATATTATACAATCTTACAGCGCACCATGAAATTAATATAACCGACATCGGTTTATACAGAGACGATGGACTTATAGTTATAAAGAACTCTACTAACTTTAAAATCAATAAAATTAGAAAGATATTATATAAAGAATTTAACTTAAAAATGAACTTAAAAATTACAGCAAGCACTAAATTAAAAAAGTTAACTTCCTTGATATAACATTAGATTTAAGGAAAAATATATACACACCTTATAAAAAACCCAATACCAATCCTTTATATATACATCCTAAATCAAATCATTCCCCATCTATAATTAAGCATATACCTTTATCTATCTGAAAAAGAATAAGTACAAATTCAGCAAATGAAAAGATTTTCGATAAACATATTAATTTCTATAATAAAGCTCTAAAAGATAGTGGCTACAAAAACCCAAAACTAACTTATATAAAAAATGAAAATGGAAAGCATACAAAAAACAGAAGTAGAAAAATAATTTGGTATACACCCCCATACAACCAAATGGTAAAGAACAAATTAGGACAAAAATTCCTTGCATTAATAGTTAAGCACTTTCCTAGAGAAAGTAAACTTAGTACTATCTTCAATAAAAATACACTAAAATTAAGTTACAGCTGTACTGAAAACTTAGAAAAAATTATTAAGAAACATAATGCTAATATCTTAAATAAACACTTAGACCAAAACCAAAAAATTTTAGACAATAGAAAAATAAAAACAGATGACAATAAACATAATTATGTAACTGTAGAAACCCTCATAACTGTCCTCTACAAAATAATTCACGGAATCATTAGTATACCAATGCAATATCTCTTCTACTGAGAATCCCGAAAACATAAAAATCTATATAGGTTGCACAAGTCATGAGTTCAAAAAACGGTACAATCAACATCAAAGTTCATTTAGGATAAATAAATACAGAAATCAGACATCTCTTTCAAAGTTTCTTCTGGCACTTAAAAGAATCCAATAAAAAACCTACAGTAAAATGGAAATTAATAAGAAAAGCTAGAATATGTAGGTCATTAAATGACCCATGTCCTTTGTGCATACATGAGAAACTATATATTACTAAGTTTATAAAAAATAAAAATTTACTGAATCAGAGAAATGAAATAGCTATTTTTTGCCGTCATTGTCAAAAATTTGCCTTAAATAATATTTAAAAATATAATTTTAAAAATGCGAGCTGGTAATATACATAATTATATTTGATATGAAAAAATAATTTTATAAAATTTAAGTAATTCTTTTACATTTACTTGTTTTAAAAAGAAATATAGTCCATTAGCAATTAGGAATGAAAATATTTTAAAATTGTAGTTAAATAAAACATAATCTAACCTAACCCCCCCAAAATCTTTAAGTATATAAGTAGGAAAAAATGCTGAAAGATTTGTTGCCGTTAATAATAAAAAAAAACAGACGACATGCATTTAACAGATGTCAGAATTCGTTGAAAAATACATCCCTACCCTCCCCAGACGTAACCTCTTTTTCGAACATAACTAATTGATACAATAGTTAATAAAAATGAACACGCTACCGCCCCTTGTCTGAATGATTGGATTTCTCTGTATCCTTGGAAACAGTGAATTATGAATTTATATGTGCATTTAAAACTCAGTAAATTTAAAAATAAGTTACTCCAATATTCGCTTGAAGATGAAATGGAACTAATGCTTTTAATTTAATTATAAAATTAAATTTGAAGCTTTTAGCTTCCATTTTTGAAACATGGTTATTACTGTGTAGTGAAAAAACCATATTTTAAATCAATTTATAAAATATATATATATACATACATACATACATACATACACACACACCTCTGTCTAAATGTTCATATAACCACTCTGAAGATGGCTCATTTGAGCCGAAAGTTTAGATCAAAGAACAGCATAATAAAAAAAAATATCCAAATGTTGGACAATTTTTGTCTTTATTTTCTCCTGAAATCAAAGCAAATATATGAAGTTTAGAACGGCTCATGATCAAACATAATAGACATTTGTTGTTTGTTACATTTAACAATATATCTTTGAATAATGATCTGCTGCCCCAATGCACTACACACACACACACACAAAGAATGTTATGCAAATATAGATTTAAAAAGAAAAGTGGGTGGGATCAAGTGATTGCATTGTTTATATTGCTAGTTCACATCTGAAGCAGACCAGATTTTCATGACCTTATTCCCAGTTTCAGTGTTTGACATGTTGACATAATGAAGATAAATATGACTGAGGCATTAATGAGCCATAGCTGTGTGAACATCAGTAACTTTTGAGAACCTCTCCTCTTTAAATTTAATGAATCCCTAGACAATAAATGTGATGGCAGCTGCAGTGAGGCTACATCCAAAAGTGGAACAAAATGAAATCTTTATTCATATTTGAATACTTTTTTTTTCTTCTTCTTTAATCATTTATTTATTTTTTTAATTTTTTTTACATTCTGTGTCCATTAAGAAATGTGGTTTGGAAGTTTAGGAATATTCTTCCATTAAGATTTGAACTTGTATCCTTTATCCTAAGGACTGTCTTACTGGAACACTGCTTTAATGATTAGGCTGCCAAAACTAATTCATGAATGCTACATAAAATAGAACAAAAATAAGATGAAAGAGTACTCAAAAATGGATAATAATAGCATAGTTTCATCTAAGAAATTCAAACAACTTAAGACTATTGCATCTTTTTCATTTATCATGTCACTTCCCAACATAGGCAATCATGGCTCTCCACAACTTCCAGTCACAGCACATTGAAACACTGGTTTCTCATATGATGACTGAAGTTAAGCAACATAAAACCAGGTCAGTACCTAGATTGGTGGCTGGTTGGGAAGACTAGGTGCTGTAAGCTTGGATGTGTGGGTGGTGTAATGGATAATGGCTTGGATAAAAAACCAATTGTTTTGGAAATCTTTGCAAAAATCAAATAATTGTTTGATTTTAATGAAAATTTCAGAATTTATTCACAAATGAATTAAATTATTTTTGAAATTTTATTTTTTAGAAAATCTTGGTAAATTTTTTTTTTTTTTTTTTTTACATCCATTACCCCCACTTAATTTTATGAAATTTCTTGGACATTCAGGCCAGTAAATGTTGTTAATACTTTTTATTATAAACAGAACATTTACTTAAATATTTGTATCTATAAGAAAAAATATTTGTATTTATAAAAATAATTATCAGACTTAGTCCATTTCATTATATATATATATACATATACAGTGAGACCCTGATATAAGAGAAACCCGGATATAAGAGAGATATTCTCTAGTCCCAAATTAGAGCATGTGTTAATGTATATATAATAGACCAAACCCGGATATAAGAGACTTCTTCTCCGGTCCTGACAACTCTCTTATATCCGGGTTACATTGTATATATAAAAAAGGGTGTTCCAATAAGTTGGACCAATTTTAAATGTAAATTAAGTTTAAGTGTCTAATGATTTTTTTCTTTTTCTTCCAAAATTTGGCGGACATTTGGGTGATATTATTTTTCACACATAATTGCCATGACGTGATCCAATAGAGAAATAAATAAATTTTCACCAATAACACCGAGTTATCTACTGCTGACTTTGATCCGTCTTAATAAAACTCCCTTATATATATATATATATATATATATAAAAATATATAAATATAAATAAATACTTTTGCAAAAAAACATTCAATTTTTTTTAATTTGCAACTTTTCAGTTGTTTTCTCCATATTATATACATATCAAGAAAGTATACGTGGCTTCTCATTATGCTATATATATATATATATATATATATATATATATATTAGAGAGAGAGAGAGAAAAGGAGAGTAGACATCTGAATCAACGCTGTATAGTGACTGTCAGTTTAATACTTTAATGTGATCTTCACACCAAGTGGCACTACCCTTTTTAACAGGCTACACAGACATACACACACATATCTGTGTGGTTTTAATGCATCCTAGTTTCATTGGGTGTGTACCCTGCAATCTTACTGAGGTACCAAAGTCCATACTAATTTTGGTACTGCATGTACACTTCATAATTGTAAAAAATTTGCAAAGCATCTTATATTTTATGCTAATCTCAATATTATATGATGTGGGTGCTGAAAAATTCTCAGCCCTACTTGAGGAGATTGCAGAATGAACTGATGTTTTTGTCATTTAGTCAAAGGGTTGGATTGAGAATTTTTCAGCTTTCCCTTAAATGAGAACAAACATCAGTACAGAATTTGCAAAAAAGAAAAAGGTGCAACCTTAGAAATTATAAATAAACACTTTTCGTTAAAGTTTAACTTGCTATGTGGTGCTTATTAAACATGGGTTCATACAACCCCCCGCCCAAAAAAAACAAAAAACGTGACGGAAAGTTTAACAAAATAGAAACATACCTTAATTTCATGTCCTTTATATTTTTTGCGGCAAGTGGTACATGTAGCATGAGAGAAATTGCCATGGGACTCAACTAATTTGGTCAGGGGAATCCCAGCCACTGAGTAAAGTTGGGAAGGAGGAGAAAGAGAAAGAGGAAAAAAAATTGAACAAATAGAAATGCAAGTTCAGGATATTCAGTAATAATGTTAACAATTTTGTTCATCAACCTTAATTTTTTTTTTTTTTTGGTGGGGTGGGTTCGAGGCAAAATAAAGGATGAACAGTAATTTCAGAAAACATTTGTAGGTAATCAATAACTGATTAACAATATACATGATTTTGTTAGAATACAAGATTTGTCCAGAATGTATCCAGCCATTTTGAATATTTCAAATTAGTTCAAGGTCTTCATGTAACTTGGCAAACCAAAGATCGATGGTGATTGCAGATAAGGACCTTGTAAACTGTTTTGAAGGGTTTTTTTATTTATTTATTTTTTGTTAAATCATTTCACCCCAAGCAAGGTAATAATGCTATTAGGATGCAGACGTTACAGGGTGTGAAAGATAAGGAGAAGACTTTAGTGAAGGGAAGTGAAAAAAGGACAATAAAGGAACAGGATTCGAGAAGACAAGATGGCGATTGACAATACATTTGAACTTTTGAAGATGGTAGGTGACAGGGATGTAAGAAATTGGAAGGGAGTTCCACAGGCAAGAAAAGGAACTGTTAGAATAGAACTGACAGTTACATCTAGAGAGTTCAACAGTAAAATGGTGAGACCTAATTGCCAATCAAGTAGTATGCTTAAATTCATGCACTTGAGGCATCAAGGAGGAAAGCTCCTCAGAAGAATTGCCATGAAAATATTTGTATGAAAGACAGAGGGAAGCCATGTCATGTCAACAAGAAAGTGACTGAAGTTGAGATGCCAGGTCAGGGTTAATTAAATTACAGCACAATGGAAAGAATAATGGGGAATAACTGTGTGAGATTGTAAAGGGAGTACTTTGAAGGGGACTAAGGTGCCATAACAGAGGCAGACTACTCTTTTTTATTAAAATTATAATGAAGAATACTTTTTAAACACACACCATATGTCAATAGTTCTTGTTATAGAGAATAAAAAATTGATCAGGATAAATGAAAATTTATCTTTTGAGAATCAGAACTCTGTAGGACAGGCCAAATATTAGAGTGTATCAAAAGTATTGGCTTATTTTTTTGTTTTAACAGGTTTTTACCACAAAGCTTATTTCGTGTATCCATCTGAAGACTATCCAAGATGCCACTAGATGATTATTAGGGCCAAAAGTACTCACTGATCCCATTTTTTTAAAGCCCATTTCAGGAACACATCTGAAGACTATCTCCATTATATTATTATTATTATTATATCTTTATCAATACTTTTCAGCTTCTGCTATGTATTTACAGATTCTTGATAAAATCCATTAAAGAATCTGCAACATTATCAATCCTAAACTGACATCTTGGCTTCAGTCACTTTTCTACTGCCATAATGTAGCTTCCCTGTGCCTTTTCTATGAATATTTTCATGGTAATTGTTCTGTGAGCCTTTATCTTTGATAATAACTTTACAAATTTAAGTGCAGTACTAGATTGGTAGCTAGGTCTCATCATTTTACAGTTGAAATGGCTAGATGTAACCATAAGTTCTTTTCTAATAGTTTCTTTTCTCACACTACTCGCTTGTGGAATTGTCTTCTGGCAGCTTGCATTTCAACCAATTTTGATCTTAAAAATTTAAATGCAATGTCAATTGTTATCTTTTGTCTTCTTAATTCCTATTCTTTCATTGTTCTCCCTCCTTAATAGTGTTTTTTTTTCTTTTTCTCATATTCTCTCACACCCAGTAACCCCCTTGCATCTTTGTGGCTTTATTGCCTTGCTTGGGGTGAAATGATTAAGGAAAAAAAAAAGAAAAGAAAAAAAAGCTACACTTTGTATTGTAGATACTAGTACAGAGATTCAGGCAATTTGGGGGCATTATTTTCAATTGGGCCTCAAAACTGCTAAAGCTACTCCCAGAATTTGATAAGTGGAAGATAATGAAATATCTGCCCCAAACTGGTTTAAGCATTCTAATAATAGTGACTTGTCCCTGAAATAACGTCCAGAATTGAATGCACCATCAGTTGTCAATTATGATACTTTAAGATGTGAAAAAGAATGGGAACATTAGCAGCAAAAAATCTTTAAGAGCTAGAATTATTGAAAAATATAAAAACAAAAACGGAAATAATTTTGAATTTACAAAATTTTCTATCTTATAGATTTATATTTGTTTCAATTGGTATTAGGGGACAAATAACATTCATGTATGACATTAGTCAAAAGCAAATTTTAATTCTTTTCAATAACAGAATCAGTGAAATATAGGAATTACTGGGTTGGAAACAAAGTTCCTGCACAACTTTTAATAAAAATATATATAAACTTGTGCAGGAACTTTGTTTCCAACCTAATACAACTAAATAATCATATTTTGGCAAATATGGACCTTCATTATTTACATTATTCGGAATATTGTCCTCATCTTTGTCACCATATTTATTACAACATTTCAGCCGTTGTACGCCTTCTTCAGGTGGTTGGAATGTCAAACTGAACCCTTTATTTCGCTCACTGGGGTAGACTGTTCTAGTTCCACATGCCATGTTTAATGGATGTCAATTATCTGTTAATTCCCCTCTGAAAGTTCTCCACTGCCTTAACCAGGTATTGAACTCACACTCCTTGGGTCCTGTCACTGGATCTAACTAACACCTTTATCCACTATGCCATGTGTCCTCGAGAGGGGAATTAACAGGAGATAACTGATAACTGACAACTATTAAACATGGCACGTGGAACTAGAACAGTCTACCCCAGTGAGCGAAATAAAGGGTTCAATTCGACATTCCAACCACCTGAAGAAGGCCGGAACATACAACGGCTGAAATGTTGTAATAAATATGGCGACAAAGATGAGGACAATAGCCCGAATAATGTAAATAGTGTACATAATACCTCATTTCAGAAATATAGACAGATGGACCTTCATGCCTTAAAAAACGTGTTTCAAAAGGATAATTTTTCCATTAACACCACTGGCACAGGGTTTACATATTTTGATAATTTTATAATTTTTTAAAAAGATGTCTTTTCACATTTATTTCTTTATAAAATGGTAAATAATAAATTTTTATAAAAAGCTAAATAAGTTTTTATAGTCTTGTAAATAAACATTGCTAATGAAGTTAATGTAGTTAAAATAATAGTGGTGTCACATGAAAAATTGTTCCTTTGAAACACTTTTGCTGGCATCAAGGTCCATGTTTGCCATATATATAAATATATATAATGAAATGGACAAAGTCTGACAATTATTTTTTTAAAGACATTTTTATGTTTATATATATATATTATATAACCTATTCTGTCTGAATATACACTTGAAGTAACCAAGACAAGATTAAAATCATACTTACACCTCTCAAGGCCATCAATATTCTGTGTGTAGAGGCGCAGTAACAAGCCATGTTCATGAAGGAGTCGCAGAAAATAATGATTATAGTTTGGACGGTATTTCACAGATGGGTACAGTTCTTTGGCAAGGGCAAAAAATGGATAAGGATCAGTATGAAAATAATCGATATCAAATATTGCTTGTGGATAAGGAATATTGTACTGTTGTAGATTGTCATATAAACCACTGCCAGGAGTCCTGTGGGATAAAATAAGAACAATTTAAAACAGAATTATTTGGCACTATTTAAAGAGACTGGTCTGCTTATAAAAAAGTAGAGAACATTTTTTAAGAACTAATTTGTGTAATTAAATACACTATTAAAATGTGGACTATTGTCTTCATCTTTGTTGCTGTTATTGTGGTGATAACAACAAAGATGAGGACAATAGTTTGCATGTAAATAGTGTAAATAATGATAACTCTGCATCGAAGAAATTCAGACAGAAATCATTTTTGTATATCAGCATTCTTTATACCTTAAGCTGCAAAACTTGTCAGAATCAAAAAATATTGATTTGTTGTCATTTTAGGGTCTTGTTTATAATATCAATACAGTGTTAAATTTATCCCTGACTTTTACAGAGTAATTGGTCTTAGGCTAACTTATAGCAGCTTAGCTGTTATTTACAGATGTTAAGCTTGAAAAAAATGACATCATTGATATCTGCATATTTTTTAAATTTTCTGAATTTTTTTACATTTTTTTTTGTATGGAATATTTTTGGAAGCACATACATTTGAGGTTCATAATTAAGAATAAATGGATACATAATTTTATTAATTTATGAAAATTCTTATTCTTTACTTAAAAATGTAAAGATGATGAGACAAAGTGGAAAATCTATAAATGATGCATTTGCCCAAGAGTGTCTGTCCTCTTTGGCTTCCTCAAGTTAGAATGAAAGAAAGACAAAACTGTATGTGAGGAAAAATGTGTTGGAATCTCTGAAGATAAGTGGGGACCATAAATCAGATTAAATTTCCTTATCACATTCAATGTCCAAAATCAAGAGAACATCTGTCTGCCTGTTTTAGCACAGAGCAACCTTGTTTCTCAAACATCTTACATGTCGAACAATTTGTTTTTTGGACAGAAAATTTGAGATGAAAATGCCTCAGTTCTCGAACAACATTGCTGAACTGAGCCGAACCGAGTTAACCCGAATGCAATAATTTCTGAGTCGATCATCGTGTTGTATATGTTAAATTTACTTCTATTATTTTTCTCTTTTCATTTACACTTTTGTGTGTTATTTACGTTTAATGGTAAAAAATGATTCAGGTCACTAACAATTCTGTTTTAGAACAGACTTTCAGAACAAATTGTGGTTCAGAACTGACGTTGTGTGTGTGTGTGTGTGTGTGTGTGTGTGTGTATATATATATATATATATATATATATATATATATATATATATATAAAAGAGCAGTTTGGTATCTGTTGGATCTTAAATCAGTTCATTGAAGTTAGAGTTTTGTTTTTTTAATTTTATGTACATACTTGTGTGTCATACACATACACACAGTCATATGCATAAAAATGTATATATTTGTTTGTTCATTATTTAAGAGAAATTTAGTAAGCACTTGAGTAATTTTTGCTTTTGTCATCATCATAGGAATGATAGCAATTAAGCAATATTATTTGAATGGCTAACATTTGTTTATTGATCTGCAGAAGAGCATGACATTTGACATAATTGGGCATGTCAGTGTTGACAAAAATTACATCTAAGTCATGTTCAAATATATGCAAAGATATTTGAAAATAATATGGCTTGTATAAAATGTTGGAACGCACTGAAAAATGTATTCTGAATTTGGGGGATAGAGTCAGAGTTTGCTAAAGGCAGTGTTGATCCAACAACCACCTACCTTGTTAGACAAAAGAAAAACCCACCATACATTTACTAGAATATCTATGTATGTTCATCTCAGTTTAATCAAGGCTTATGGCCATATCACGTTGAAACATTGGTCCCCATACAATCACTGGAGTTAAGCAACATCGAGACTGGGCAGTAGATAGATGGGGGACTGCTTGGGAATACCAGGTGCTGTAAGCTTGGATGTGCAGGTAGTGTAATGGGAGAGCTGATTTCCAATTCCTGTTGGGTTTGTTATATTCACTTATACACAAATACATTTGGAAAAGGTATGAATCCACCTCTTCCTCCCCAGCTATGAGTTAATTAGTAAGACTTGTATCACTAATATCTTTTGGCTTTAAATAACCTGCAAAGGGTTGATAAGCCATAGAAAATGAATTAATCAATCAATCAATCAGTTTAATCAAGGAACATACAAGATATATTTTTTCATTGACAGGGCTTCTTGTTAAATTTCACTTTTCATTTTTTTAAAATGTTCACCCAATACAAGGCCCAAGAGCCAATCATGGTAGAGTGTTACCGAGTGAAGTGGTTGTATGGATATAAGTGATTTTGGATATGTGTTTTTATAGCTTATCAACCCTTTACGCTTATTTAAAGCCAAAAGATATTTTTTTGATTGTAAGAATATTTCTTTTGTTTTGTAAGTAAGTCTGAATTTATGGGATGAAGATTTATTATTTATTTACACTATTTACACTCAGACTATATTACATTTTGACCAACAGGCAGGTTAGGTTTAAGGCTCCAAGTTTTTCATGGGACAATAGCCTAGTGGATTAAAGTGTTAGTTCATGACAGAAGAATATTCCTAGACATGGACAGTAGATTAAATAAAGGGTTCAGTTCATAATTCCCTGTAGGTTACCCGAACTGATATACACCTGATAAAAGCCAGCACGTGCCACAGCCAAAATGTGATAACAACAAAGATGAGGACAATAATCTGAATGTAAATAGTGTAAATAATAAATATTGCATTAAAATGTTTTTGAGATAACAATAATTTTTCCATATACAACTCCTATTATTTAACTCATAGCTGGGGGGGAGAAGAGGTGGATTCATACATTTCCCAACAGTATTTGCACATAAGTGAATGTAATGAACTCAATTGAAATTTGAACTCGGCTGTGATTTTTCACACCAAGTCATTATTCATTACGGGATGTAAGAGGAGGAAGTAAATGCAGATTATATGTATTACATTACTCCACTGTGTCTCCTCAGCTAAAGGTATACCGATGAGAAAAATTTGTTACTTATGCAACTGCTTAAACAGTGTTGAAATTATTCAAAAATAAATTTCAATTTTCCAATCGGTAGCCATAGTTATACCAATTAGAAAATTGAAATTTATTTTTGAATAATTTCAACACTGTTTAAGCAGTTGCAAAGTAACAATGATTACAGCCTGCAGTTTGAAAGTAAAAACTTCATCTTGTTTGACAATGAAAGTTTTTCCCCACCCCTTCGATCAGTCAATTAAGAATATTAAAGTCTACAAATATGCATAGTATATCTACTTTCTTATTCTTTAAGAAGCTATTTAAATTAGTTATTGCACTTTGTTTCTTAGAAAAAAATATTAAAACAATCATTTTACTTCAATGATCAATCTTAACAAACAAAGAAAAAATATATGCAAATTCTGACAGATGCGCAATATGCTTTGAGATGAGAATCTAGGTCATTAAATGATTGGAAATTAAAATGATAATATCACAAGAGAATTTGATTAAAAATGGCCTTTTTATGAATCGTAGTTCTGTCCTGCTATTCAACCTATAACTTTAAGAGATGGATTCATATTTTTCCCAAGGATATTTGTTACATTCCCTTACACACAAATATCCTTGGAAAAGTTATGAATCCATCTCTTCTCCCCTCCCCTATTCAATGCCTCCTATGGGTCGAATAGCAGAACAGACTGGTAGCTTTGGTTAGCAACCAGTCTACCGCAGAAAGAAATAGCAACCTATTGCAGGAATATCTTCTACGTAGTCAGTCATGAATCAAAAAGAGACATGATCACCATTGTATATGTTACTTAACCTTTAGCACTCTGCATTATTAATATTACTTCCTTTTTCCACTGCATTCTTTTTCAAAGCCTCTCAATTGCAGTAAATTGTTAATTTCACTCAAAGTTGTTTTCGGTTGCCATAGCAGGATATGACAACACAACTATGAAATTCAAACACACTATTGTTCAGTGATCAGAGTCATTTTCAGTGGCAGGACAAACATTTTTTAAAACAAATGATGTCATATACAGAGTGATAAAGATTAACTGACTAACTGAGTTGTAGTCAGAAAGTGTAGTCCCTGTTGAAAGCAAGTAATGTCAGGAACTATTCTTTAAACTCAATGAAAAAAAATTTTTTTTTTTTTAAAGATTTGTATGTATTTTTTATGCTAGAATTCTTTTTGCAACACATCGACATGTTGAAATCCTCACAGTATTTAGTATTGTTGAGGTTTTCATTATCATTTTTTGTTGAGATTTACAAACTCTACATTTTGTTCAATTTCACAAACTAATCAACAACTATAAATTCTTAAAGAAAAGATATGCAAAAAATAATATTGCATTTTTATTAAATAAATATTTGTTATTTTAATCTGTTTTTAAAATAGTGAGAGTATTTTGTATGTTAAATAATAGAACTTAATTTTTCCAAAAAAAAAATTAATGAAAATTTATTGTATTAAGCTATGCACCCTAGTAAAATCAACTGTACTTTGTACCCCTTACCTGTTTTCACTTCTCCCCCATATATGGTTTTGATCACTCAATGTATGGCTATTTTAGAGGGTGTGACAGACAGATGGATAGACTAATGGAAGTCACAGAATATATCTAGATACCTTCTATGACAGCATGAAGACTAAACAGATCAGAGTGCTAAAAAGTATAAAGAGACAAATCAATGCACAGAATTTCTTCTCCTCCTCGTGGGATCAACAAGATAAAATCATTTGATAACCCCAAAGAAGATGTACAGAAAACATTACATAACACAAAAGATAAAATGACACAGGGGGTTAGTTCAAAAAGAAATTAAAATTTCATTCTATCACTCCAGAAAATAATTAACTCCTCCCACTATACGCTAACTTTATAAGAGCTAGATCAGCCCAAGAATAGAATATGGCTGTCATATTTGGGCTGATGCTGCCCAATCCTAACTGCCAAGCTTTCACAAAATTCAAAATCTCTTACGCGGCCTTATGAGTGATGAATTATTCTCCACCCTGCAACTTTCACTACTATATGGCAGATGTTCGAACAAGTGACATTCCTTAGTACCATCAGTTCAGACCTTCACAGCTAAGACCTGCTCACAGTAGCAAATCTTCCCAACTCTCTGTTTCTTTGATAAAAAGTAAGTTTCACTCGGCTTCTTCCCCGGAACTATTACTCTGGGGAACAAACTGCCAAGTGCATGCTCCCCAGACAACTACAATCCTGGTTTCTTTAAGTCCAGGGTCAACCAATATCTATCCTACTTATCCTCATAATACTATCTTACTCCCCACTTCCTTACAATCTAACTCAGTAACCTTCTACATCAAGTTACTTTTGAGCCTTGCATTGGGTGAACTATTAGCAAAAATGAAAAAAAAATAAGACCATATTAATATATTATGTAAAAATGCCAACAAAGCCATTTATAATTTTGAAAGATATTTTTGGGGGTTTTGTTTTCTAGAAGCAGTTTTTCCAATAATAGATTTTATTGAAGAGAGAATTTATATCTTAATTCTATTTGGAAACTCTTTTCTCGATAACTTTCAGTGTGCCACAATGTCTTTAGTCAATCTATAAGAAAGAAAGAAAGAATCATACCTAAAATCTGGGATACCACTGTTGGTACTGAGACCAGCTCCTACCAACACCACAACCTTTGGTACATGTTTGTCTTGGAGATACCTAGCCACTTGACGGATATGTATCGACTCTTTGTTATAATTGCTGATGCTGCTTGAGGTAGATAAAGAACGTCTGTAAAACAAGCAAATTAATATCATAAACATACATTCCCGTAATACACCTATCAAATATATATATATAAGTGGATATTGAAGTCGACACCCAGAGGTGATGGTCTGTTTCATGCTAAATGCAATCAATGGCCTGACGATTACATTTAGTATGAAACAGATTGTCGCCTTCTGAGTGTTGACTTTAATGTCGACTTTTATATTTACATACGCTCTATCCCTTATATTGAGTACTTTAACCCATAAATATAGCATATCATGAAACTATATTTTATATATATATATATATATATATATATATATATATATATATACGGGGGAGGGGCTTTCAAGTTCAACTGTCAACATGAAGAGGATCTGCATCTGTAATGTGCTGTCAGGAGGTTTGGTTTGGTTTGTTTTGTTTTATGGCATATCAACCTCAATGGGTTATTTAATGCAGATAAAATTTTTATTGCTGGTAATATTTTTTTTTTGTATTTTTTTTTTTCAAAAAAATCTATTTCTGGTAATATTTTCTTCAAAAATGTATTGCTGGTAATATCTCTTTTTTCAAAACTATTTCTGGTATTAAAACATATTTTTTCATTTTCATAGTGTTTTGACCCCAGTTTGGAGGGGGGGTGTTAACTATTTGCCTATAGCTGGGACCCTAACAGGTGCTACCACACCAGGGTCAGGGTGAACCTGGGGACACCAGCAATTAATAGGTGGTCCCACGCTCCTCAAAACCACCTGTTCAGAGGACTTGCTGTTGGTCCTAGTTTATTGTCTTACCCAGGACGGGCTGTCAGGAGGACCCAACTCACCCAGCTATGTCCACCAACCATACTCCTCTGTAACTCTTGCTTATAATTCTTCAGGAGCAGGCTGGGACTTCATTGCCATCTCTGCCACTGACACCAGAGGGGAGAAAGGGAATAAGGAGAGACGATGACGATCCTGAAGTTAGGACGTGAGTGGGTACTGCCAACAACATATCCTATATAAACTTATAATTATTACATCATCTCAGACCACTGAGATTCTTTGAATTTGATTGCCTGATGTAAGTGGTGCTGTCTTGTTTGAATAACTGAGGGTGTCAGCATAATTAGTAATTAAACCTAAATACCAGAGAGTTTCAAGGGTTCGAGTTTAAAATTCTGAATTTGACAGATACCTAAAGAAGGCTGGAGAGTAAAATGGCCGAAACATTGTGAGTATAACAACTAAAAAGAGTACGAATGGTAAAGCATGCAGAGTTGAAATCGCAGGTATTTGCGTATAAGTATCTATAACTGCCACAAAATGCACGCATACAAAAGCTTGCTTACTTTGCACTTAGAGCCAGTGGTTTATGGACATCTTCTTTGATATTCAAATTTTTTAAACCAGCTAATAAAGATTCTTCTGCTGTTATTTTTTTAGGTGATGAAGCTTTCAATGGTTTTGTTTTCTCTGGTATAGAAGCACAGTTTCCACCTGTAATTGTTGATGGCTCTCCCCAGGCTGAAAGAGAGAAAAAAAAAAATGATTAGACATTTCTGGTGGCAGTTGAAATTTCTGAACTGAACATGCAAAATTACATATGGAAATTGTGTAGGCAAAACATGCTTATTGATAAAAAAATTAAAAAAAAAAAAAAAAAAAAAAAAACATTGCATACATCTCTATCATTGACAACAATGATTTTTTTCCATTATAAAGATTAAAGAGAAAGACCAATGAAGTTAAGGTTTTATTTAATCTTGATGGCAAAACTTGTTTCTTAAGGAAAGCAGTTGTTATAAAAATCAACAGTATGTTTATAACCCACATGTTGACAAGAGTCATTATTGTTGGCACATCTAACAACACTTACCATTTCTCACTCACACGACATTCCCCTCTCCGAGATCTGTCTAGTCACTTTTGGGTTTGATTCTCCTTGGAAATGTTCTTAAGTTCATTTTATTATTTTAAAACATAATTTTTAATGCATTTTGTTTTTAATTTTCTTCTCAACCATTCAACCTACTCTCCTGAGTATTTTAATAATTATTATCTAATTAGTAGTCCATCCAAATCACCATTCTGTAATTTCATTCAATTAAATGTTTAAACACGGTCAGTACCCTTTTATATAGTTAGCTAACTATGAGGTTTTCAATTTACTTATGAAACGTCACTGGTTTAAATCATTCTAAATATTTTTGTGGCAAACTTTCTTTTATAAATGTGTAAGACTAAATTTTGTCTGTGTCTCCATCTTACATCAGTAGTACAAAACAGCCCAACCTGTACCACTTGCTTGTAAAGAATTTGCTATCAGACTTTTATATGGCATTTTTACATTTTTTATGTGGTAACATTTAATTTGCATGATAATTTTAAAAATTATATTTCAATAAATATTTCATGTGTTATTTATTTCAATTTGAATATTAAAAATTGCCATATTGCAATGTTTCAGTCAATGAAGTTTTTTTTATAATTTTTGTTTGTAGAGAAAGAATTTATATCGGCCATGTCAAAATTCAATCATAAGTTAGCATAAAAATACCAGTGTTTTCTCTAAATAAAAAAATAAAATAAATCTCATCTTGGTTACTAAAAATAACCCTTTCTTAAGAAAAAATGAAATTAACATTTTTATAGAATTCTATAATTTTAGTCCAGCAACATTAGTTACAATTTTATTTCCTGCAGCATTCATAGTAACCATTGTTGGTATTTGACATTCCACATTAAAACAATTTAGTTAAGCGAAGATGAAAAGTTTTTTATGGAATTACCTAAGTCAAAATAATCTGTTGAATCAGATTTTCTTGAAACAGTACCAAATTATTTAAACAAGAGAAATAAATACTAAGTTTGCTGAATTGATTATTATTAATACAAAAACATTATAAAATAATTCAATTGTTACTCTCATGGTCAGTTCTATGTAGCTAAAAGTCTAGAGTAGAAAATTCAAGTGGACTTAGCAAAAAAAAAAAAAAACCTTTAGAAAATAGATATTTTCTATAAAATTTTGTTCATACAGAAATTTTAGAGTCAAAGAGAACTTCTATTACAAATTACTTTTCTCTGTCCATAGGATGGCTATTCAGCTAATATTTATAAATTCATTAACTATTTTTATAGTTATTTTGTCATAAATATACATTTTTATGATCATAGAAATAGAAAAAAAAATGTGTGGTTTAGTAGCAAGGTTAGGGTTAATGTTTTGTACAATATCTAAAAATATTAAATTTATTAAATATAATTATGACATTACCTTTACATAATATTCTTAATAAATAAATTTTCATTAATTTTATAGTATAAAATATGTTTGCTCCTAATTTGCTCCTAAACCGAATACAGAATCAGTAGCATTATTTTAAAATTGAAATCCAATCGAGAGCGCCAACAAACATCCCAGATCTGAAGACCATATGCGAAGAAGAATGGAACAAAATACCAACTAAAATTTGCAAATCATTAATTGAGAACTACAAAAAGAGGTTGGTTGCTGTAGAAGTGAATAATGGCTATTCTACAAAGTATTAAATGAAGATTATGTATTCTTTTTGTATTGTATGAATACTTTTTTCACCCTTTAAAATGAATAAATGAGATTTATTTTGATTAAATCAAAATTTTTTCTGTTTTCTATGCATATTTAGTTATTATGCATCTGTGTACAGTTAATTATATGAAAAGTATGTTTATTCATTAGTTGGAAATACAATAAATTAAAAATTTGTATGTGTACGAATATTTGTTTCCCCACCATATATATATATATTTATTTCTGCGATATAACATAAGCAATGTTTTGCTTTGTAGTCAAGGGAACATTCTGATGTGTGAACCCTGATCACATGAAGGGGTCCATGGGGTAATTTAATAGTTAAAGGCACAGAAAGTTAATTCAGCATGACAAATTCAATTCTTGCTTGATTCTGTTCCATTTACTTTTCACTAATGCTCTTGGAAAAGGTATGAACCCATCTGTCTCCAACTACAGATTAAATAAAAGACTGGATTCTCTTGCCTTGAGGTGGCAACAAGGGTAAGAGAAGGAAAACTTTGAATTTAAAACCAGTCTGAAGAGAAATGGGCTACATCAGGCTATCTTTCCTTAGACACACCACTGCTGCTATGGCTGCAGTACATGTGGTGCCACTATCACCCTAACTTATATTACTTGTGATATAATATTTTCTTGTCTATTACATCAGCCTTAAGATGGATGTATTCTGTCAGATTATCTTGCCCTAGAAATACCACTGCTACAGGCCATGAGGTGCTTGTAGGAACCTTAATGCATATTACTTGCAATATAAAATTTGTTTTCATGTCTATTACATCAACCTGAAGAGGGATGGACTCCGTCAGGTTATCTTGCCTAAGACACACCACTGCTGTTATGGCTGCAGTACATGTGGTGCCCATAAGACCCTAGTGTATATAAAATTTGTTTTCTTGTCTTTTACTTTCTATTACATCAACCTGAAGAGTGATGAAATGTCAGGATATCTTACCCTAGACATGCCACTACATGTGGTACCCTTATGACGCTAATAGGTTACATGTCTCATTAAGTGACAAGATGAGAGGGATGTTCACCTGACGGCAAAACTAGGAAAAGTATGGGAAGAGAGGAAGTAGGGAAGAAGGGGTGAAGAGAGAGAGGTAGAGGATAAGTAAGAAAGAGAAAAATGAAAGGAAAAGCAAAGTAAAAAGGGAAGATATAAAGTGAAAAGGACAGACATAGAAAAAATGGCTGCCTGGAGTTTTATTATTCTTTTGATATTTTAAATTTGGTGAAGCTGTAGTGAGTCCTGATAAAGATAAAAATAGAAAAATAAAAAGAATTCAAATTAAAATAAGGCATTTGCACTTTCGTTTAAAACCCTTATCTCTTTATTTCTCTCTCTCTATATATATATATACTTCTCTCAACCTATGTGAATGCAGCCCTCAAATAAAAAAGAAGAAAGGAACAGTGAAAAATAAAATAATTTGGCCAATCGAAAAAGATCGACGCAAAGAAACTTTTGAGTTAGCTGAAACCATGTTTGCGCCAAATTCTCTATCCTATTCAAAAGCACAAAACCATGACAAGTGGAACCAGAACAGAGAGAGGGAATAGAATGTCACGAGGAGAGGATGGAACAAAAGAAGGCAGTCATGCGTGACATGTGAAGAAGCAGTTAAGAGGTTGTCGGCTAGTGACATTTACATCTTGTTTCTGGGTCGAAAAGAACACAGTTGATTGACATTGATCTAAATTCTCACATTACTACTTCTACTGTGGTCTTACTTTAAAATGACCACAAATGGACATTTCATCAGACTGCTATCAATATCCGCCTTATTAAAAATTTTTTTGTTGCTATGTCCAAATACCAAAGGACTCAATCATCACTCTAAAGAAAATAAATAAATATATTTCTGATAAAATAATTATCTTACTACCTATCCATGTTGGCAACATTCAGATGTGAACACATATGCCATAAAGTTTTAATATTTCTTTTCTTTTGGGAAAATGATGCAAAGATAGATAAATACAATATTTTTTCTTCTTTTTACAATGATGTTCACTATATACAAGGCCCAAAAGCCACTCAAGGTAGAAGATGGTTACAGAGTAAGAGGCACCAAACCAAGCAAGGTGATAATGCTACCAAGACACAAGGAAGTGGAAGAGAAGGAAATACTTTGGAAGGAACTGGAAACCCAATCCTAAACAGGAAACAAGGGATAAATCTCTACTCCTGTTCAATAGATCGAGGAGGAGCGTGTACTGGATGATAGGCAAACCTATCTACTCCTATTGAGAAATTTAAAGTATAAATAAATAGTAAATAAAAGTTCAGAGTTTTAGGTGGAAATGTTAAAAATAAACATTTTTAAAAATGGAAACCTGCAAATTCTTTAATTTTGCCCCCTCATTGTCTCTGGAAAAGTAGCTGCAGAATTTGTTATTTTTTTTTTTTTAGGTAAAATTTAATTATTGCAATCATTTAGTTTTATTTCTTTGGAAAAACATCCAAATTGAGCAGTTATTTAATTTTTCAGTCTGTTCATTTTTGTCAAATTTTGTTTGCTAACTTTGAGAATCTAACAGAGTTTATTTCTCTGATGAAAATTTAGTTTTAAAAAAATTCTGCATGGAATTTAGAAAATTTATTCCTGAGAGTTATTTTTACCTATAAAATTCTTCAAATGCTCTTTGATATTTGAAAATAAATAAAAATAAAGAAATTTACCTTTTTCAGTACACATGTCAACATTCTTCAATGTTCCTTAAAAAATATTTTTAGATATAATTCAATAGTGCAAGTTCTAATTGATTAGAGAAATTAAAAAAATGAAATGCCATATATACTTGTGTATAAGCTGACTTCATGCATAGTGTTCCCCCTAAATATTTCTTTTGCATGAATTTTAACCCCTCCAGAAAAAAAAACCTGTGAATAGTCAAACCAGTCACAGAAACCTTTTGATTTTGAACCTCGTATTTTTCGCATAAAAAAAATGATTATAAATACTTGCACAATACTTGCACAATACTTGCATATATACAGTAGTCGAAGCAAAAATAAAATAATTGCAGTAATTAAATTTTTTAAATTAAATTTTTTCGCAAGAAAGGAAAAAAATCTTTTTGCAGTTGTTCCATTTTTTGGGATCAAGAGTGTTTTAATAATAAATATATCACTTGAACATAACCTTTCTTTTTTGTGAAAGTTTATAAATTAGATTTTATACATTTTTTTTTAGAGGCACAGGCTTATTTTTCTTAAAATCATGCCTGAAAGGGCAGAGGAAGAGTCCTTGACTTCAGTGCATGACTAAAAGTCATGTTAATGTTAACCTCTTTTTTTGTAATAATCACGGTCATCAATCATGGTATTAACATTGATTACATAGATAAACATAAGAGAGAAAGCATAAAAAGATTATGGTAACAAGTATTTATTAAGTTGTGAGAAAAAAAAAAGATGGAATTATCTTAACTGATATGCTGACTGCAGGAGACACACAAACTAGAGGGTGTCATCAGTTCACCACCTGACATTTTCATTTTTGCAGTAAAAGGTTAAAGTTAACAGAGAATTAAGGAAGATGCCAAAATAGGAGTGTGGAAAAAAAGCAAATAATTACCTAAAATTTCTCTGGCAGACTGTGGTTTCGGACAATGATTTATATGTGAAGAATTCAGAGAAAACATCTGAAGGTGTGACATGCAACTTCACAAAGGACGACAAAAACATTAACAAGAGTATCATACTTAGTTAAAAAACGAAGCACCTGATTACTAGATTTTTCAGCTTTCAATTTGTAGGCGCTGTCTTCCAGGAGCAAGTAAATCATAAAAAGCCTAAGAAATAATGCCTCTGTTAGAATTCCTGGCACAACTGATTTGTTTGTTTAACAGCATATCAACTTATGGGTCATTTAGTGCTGAAATTTAATTTTCATGGGAGCTTTGAAGTAATAAAAATATGATATACATTATTCTTTCACAATTGAATACATGGTAGTTGATACTTGTCTTTTGTGCATATATACATGTTTGTGTGGACATCATTACTAGAGGCAGTAATATGTGTGGTTTACGTTGTAGCTTTGTTGAAGTTATATTTTGGAATACAGTTTGATTTCTTTAAGAAATTGTAGGATATTATATGGCTTAATGCCATGAAAGAGTTATTTCATGTTGATTGATGTATTGTTGGTAATTTTTACTATAAATAGGTATTGTTAGTAATTTTTTCTATAAAAATGTATTACTGGTATTTTTACTATGAAAATGTATTTTTATACTTTCATATGTTTTGTTTTTGCTTGGTGGTTAACTATTTGCACATAGCTAAGACACCAAAAGGCACTACTACCCCGGGTCAGGTTGAGAAGTTATCATTATTTAAATGCAGACTTGTTATCACCTCAAGGTTTTGGCTATTGTGCACCCTGGACTTAATGAGGTGCTTGCTGACAAACAATAATAAATGCCTCATAATAGAAAATAGATGTAGTATCAAGCAAACAAAAATCTATTTCATTCAGCCTTATTTTCAGACTTCTGGTGTAATCTGATTTAATGATTTCTAACTGTATTACTGGTAAACAATATGTTAACATAACTAGAGAGGCACTCAGGAAATGTCATTATGTAAAATATCACAAATAAAAAATTTTTGAGCAATTAACAGTTTTCCAGTCACAAAGATACCATTAGCAAGTTATCTTTTTTTTTCTTTTACAATAATGTTCAACTTGTACAAGGCCCAAGAGCCTTTCAAGACAGCTTTACAGTGTAAGAGGCACAGTTTAAGGGAATATGTAGGGGAAGATAATGGTTAACCCTAGACTTGAACAGGTTAAGATTGTAGTGACCAAGGAAGCATCCTCATGGGAGTTGGTTCTATAAAGCAGAAATTTGTGAGAAGCTGCTTGAGAACTTATATTTCACCAATGGAATACAAAAAGAATGAAGGTGGTTTGCTACAATGTGGATGACATGACAGGGCTTAGTGATGAAGGTTAGAAATGAAATGTAGTTGTTTGAACACTTTCCATAGAAATAGTGAGAGAGCAATGAGAGTCTTGCCACATTTCATCTGTGGGAAAGGGGTCATAGGGTGGAAAATAATTCATCATCCATAAGGATACAGAGACACCTTTGGACTCTATCAAGAAAGGGCAGCTCTTGCCTATATACGGTATAAATACTCAATTTTTGGCCTGGTCTGGCTCTTGTAAAGATAGAAGATAGCAGGAGTCAGGTATTTACTTGTGAGGTATACGGAACTGACCATTTTCCAGCATGTTTAGTAATGAATTGTAAGTATGGGTTTCACTTGAGGTCTGGGTTGAGCTTAAATCCCAAAAGGAGCTCAAAGCATAGGGCCTCCCTAAGAACACTTGTTCATTGCAATAAGTGAAAATTCACGGTTCATTGTGATGATTGGTTTTTGAGGCATTGAATGTGTTAGTTATTCTCTCACTGAACTGTTAAGCTAGGTCAGTGGAGAGATCAGCTACCAGGCTCTGGTCATCTCGAGTTTTGAGGTGCACCCATATACCATTGTATCATCAGCATAGATATATTCACAAATGCTCAGAGTATAGTCTTAGGCAGATCATTTATGTAAAGTAAAAAGAAGGTTGAACCAAGGAACAAGCTGCTTGGATCACTTGGGCCTCAGAGGAATGGCCATTAACCTTCAGAGACCTAGCTGTTAGGAAAGACTTGATAACTGAGAAAACTTAAGTAATTCCATAGCTAGAAAATTTGTCACTCAAGAGGTTGTCTCCATTGTATGTTTGGATTAATTGAAAACAGTTTTTGGAGAAGCAGAAGAATTAAAAGTAAAACATTAATTACATAGATAAACATAAGAGAGAAAGCGTAAAAAGATTTTGGTAACAAGTATTTATTAAGTTAAATTGAATTAAGTAATGGCAGATATGTAATTAACTGTTGCTACCTGGATACATACACTTGATCACACGTGCTCTTAGTTTAACTTTACTCTAATTTTATTTACTATTTTTTTTTAATCTTTTAATTTTTTTTTCTCCTAGTTTTTATTTTTTCAATAGAAGTAGATATGTTCGTCTATCACCTGGTTTACACTCCTCCACTGTTTTTGTAACTGGAGTAGAGGTTTATCCACCATTTCCTGTTTAGGATTAGTTTTCTGGTTCTTCTAAATTTTCATTCTTTTTCACTCCCACTAGTCCCTTGTGTCTTAGTGGCATTATCGCCTTGCTTGAGGTGAAATTATTAAAAAAAAAAGATGTTTGTAATTCTGTTGTTTTTATTAACTGTAAATTTTATTTTAATTCTGTTGTTCAGGTTTTTTAATATGAGAAATTCAAACGTCTAAATTACGATCAGTAATAAAATAAAAATAAAGAAAGCTGGAGTATGCCTGTTAAATAAATCATTTGCATTTATAAGCATATATGTACGTGAATTCAAGAGTCAAAAAAGAGTAAAAGTAGTTGAGCTAAAATCTTTGGGTAGTTTGTTCAAAGAAAAAGCTGCAGTTTAGAAAAGACTACTTTTAGTAGTTGATCCTCAGAAAAAAATGTTGTTGTTGGGAAAAGACTTTTTTTTCGTCAGCAAAGATTCACCACCCTATGCTGTTGTTGTTAGAGATAATTTGTTTGAAGTTGCTAACACATGATCTTCAGTGAAGATTCACTGACTGTCTCTCTCTTTCTCTTTATTAGTTCCACCAGTTCAGACCTTCAGAGCTAAGACCTGCTATGCTACATACACTGGGATGAATCATTTATATTCCATTAGTAAGAAAGAAACTATTTCTTCAGTTTCTTTCAAAGAATTGTTACTAAAAAAAATAGACAACTTGATCAGAAGATTTAAGATATGTATTCCATGAAAATTTGAAAGTTTTTTTTTTATTGCATTAGTTATAATGAGTGTTAGCAAATTATTTTAGGCTCGTGCTTCTTGGAGTCTCAAGTCACATTCCTTCTCTTGTGATCCCAATTCCTAAATTTTTACTGTTATTTTGAATTGTCATTTTGTAATTATTTTCACCAGATTTAAAATGGCTCATTTGCCAATCACCATTGTTTGACACTTACCTCTCTAGGACAAGAAGCATAAATGTATATGTGTAAGTTTATGCTTTAAAAAAAAATTAAGTATGCTGTTTGTATCAAGTTTAGTATTAGTTTGGTTTGTGATGAGATACTCTTAATAGATAAAATAAAAATCTTTTCAGAAAAATGGGCTCTAATATCTTTGTTTCATGTCAACCACCCACACACGCAAAAGAAATTGTCAGCATTTAAATTTTTCTTTTCTTTATTTCTTAAAAGTAAACTTTCAAAAGACATAATTATGGAGAAAAAAGAAAAGATGAATTCCATTGAAAAATTCACTCATTAAAAAAAAGTTGCTTTATTAGTTTCATGGTAGATCCACCACTGTCTTTAGTTACAATATGATAATTACCAAATTGTCTTTTCAAAAAAAAAAGAAAAAAAAGAAAAGAAAATACTCCTGAAAGTATATTTTTTTTAAAACAGCCCAATTAATACCAACTAAAACATTTTTAGCTTTTAAGTGAGGGAAAAAAAAAATTTACTTTGTAATTTTCATGTTTTTTTCTAAGATGATAATGAAAAAAGAATGTGTGGGTAGTGCAACAACTATCAGTGCAAACAGTAGAATCAGTAAACAGAGTTCAAATTTCTATCTGTTGCCTTCACTTTTATACAAATAGCTTTAGGAAAGGCATTTATAGCAGGATAAGACTGAGCTCTCTAAACTTAGATGGTAACCAGTCTATGGAAAGAAAAAACTTGAAAGCCAAAACAGTGGTGAAGGCAACTGGCAATAGGAAATCACTCCACTATCTTTCCCATGAAGTCATGACAAATCACTGATAATAAAGAAAAGGAATTTGGAGAGCTATGATTGTCTAGATACTGGGGAGGGGGAAGAATAGATAAATAATAATTTAAATTGTATTAACAAATTATTGCACTTTTTTATGAATTGTAGTGCACATATCACTTCAGATTATACTTGAATAGAATTTGCATTCAATACTACACCAGGCTATTAAGTGCAGATTTATGTGACTGGCTCAGTTGCATCTGACAGATATGTAACATCAACTGCAGATGCAGCAATGACAGTCTCTCAGACATTTCAGACAAAAGTGTAATGTCCATGTTTTGAATGAGGAATCCAGGGCCAAACACACACTGGCCAAGATTAACTGATGAAATAAGGAATTAAAAAAATATGTTAAAATTCAAGTCTTTTGTCATTGGTCTACACCTATTCTATTACAATCTGAAACTTTCTAATTGGATTATTACATTGTTTTTGTTCCTTTCTTGCTTTGCTGAATTAATGAACTCAACAATTCAACTGCTATCAATAAAACTAATAAGTAACTGCTAAAGAAAATATATATTTTCACATCATACTTTCAATTGTTTTTATAATTGATTAAGCTTACTGAATCACTAGTGATTGTATTGTGAAATGAAAGTCAAGAATCCATTGAAAACCAAAGAAAACATCTTTGCATTTTGTTACAGACAGACCATCCAATTAATGAATTATGGATTTCATGGAAGAATGTCTATAATTTGTTATCATTTAACAAGTTAAGTTTTGTGGTTTCAAACCAAACAAGTTCATGGCCATATCACATTGAAACACTGGTTCTCATATGATCACTAGAGTTAAGCAATGTTGAGACTAGATGGATAATTGCTTGGGAATACCAGGTGCTGTAAGCTTGGATGTGTGGGTGGTATAATGGATACTGGCTCAGAATTGGAAATCCGAGAGCTGTTACAAATCCACTTGGGTTAGTTATATTCACTTATGTGCAAATACCCTTGGGAAAGATATGAATCCACCTCTTCTACCTCCCCCAGGTATGGGTTAATTAGTAAGACTTGTATCCGTAAAATGATTATCTCCCAAAAATTCTTGCAATCAAAAAATATTTTCTAGCTTTAAATAACATGCAAAAGGTTGATAAGCTGTAAAAAAAACCCCAAAAAACAAAAAAAAACACAATCAAGCCTCACAGTAGACATCTAAATTGGACAATCCTGGGGACATGTTTTACATACTCATAGTGAGTCCGATCTGTTATACTATCACAATGTTTAATTGTGACAAAATTGAAAAACTCCTAAGTAATGTGTTTCGTCCCTAGAAGGAACTTCAGAATAATAAAGGTTTTATTGATGGAGTCAGTCTTTCATATATATATATATATATATATATATATATATATATATATATATATATATATATATATATATATATATATGCCTGACGATTGCACTAGCATGAAACAGACTGTCACCTCTAAGTGCTGACTTCCATGTCCACTTTTATATATATGTGTGTGTGTGTGTGTGTGTGTGTTTGTAGGATGTCTAATAGATTCTGAAACAAAAGTGACGATAAAGAAAATTTATTAACGACGCCCTAATATATGTATATGCCTGAATAGGTTGAGTGTAAATATAATTGTTGTAGCATACCTACGAATGATAATGGGTATGCCCCCATTCCCATAAATACAGTAGTAAATACTGTATGTTGGCCTACAGTCGAAGATTCATTGTGGAATTCACTTGACTCACTTCTAGCAGTTGACTACTTCTCCTACGCGCTGCTGGTGAATCTTATGTGTGTTGTTCTTGTCCCAAGTATTATCGTTCATTATCAACCTTCGTGTGATTATTCTATTCAGTAATCTTCCTTAGGTTACAACAATAATAAAAAAAATCACTATCTAGTTTCAGCGAACTGACTTAAAATCCAGCCATACCAAATTCTTCTGATTTAGATAAAACAGGTGGACAGACACTCTCTCAAGCCTGGCCATTGTAGGTGATAAGGTATCTAATTTAATTTGATTTATGATTACTATTTAACCTCAGAGATCCCAAGGCATTGCCCCCTCAAATACAGATTTTCCTTTCTTTCATTCTAACCTGAGGAAGCCAATGGGAGCAAACTCTCTGGCAAAATATGTCATTAATAAATTTTCCACTTAGTTGAGCAGCGGGGGGGATACAACAAATGCCAGTTACAATTTTACATTGAAAACACTAAAGACTCAGGGACAATTAACTTTAGATTCAAATTTAAAAAATTTTGATGTCCAGTGTATCTAGATGCGTGACCTAGCAGACCCCATTCAGCTTTATATCACTTTTGGTTTTATTGCAAATTTCTTTTTTATTATTGTATTTCTTTCCATCTCCTGTTGGAAGACTGAATCCATTGATAAAATGATTATTAGTCTGAAGAAGTTACCTTAAGGAATGAAACACATCACATGGGTGTTTCTCATTTTCTCATTTGTTTACGTAGTCCGATATAAAAATCTGTATATCTGATCTTCCACAGTATAATCTATACTACTCGATTTTTATTAGAATCAATTTTCTTATCGTAATTTTGCCAATCTAAATAAGTCAATTATTCATAATTAGTTTTAACTTGTGAAAATTTCACAGTTTTCCTATTTGAATTTTCTGATGAATCTTAATTCTTCAGTTAGTGATTGAGTCAGCTTATGGTGAATTCTACGACAATAAAATCTGTAGAAATTCCCCTATCGCATCATTAAATATTTGACCTTAACAACATCAACAAATTATTGTGACAACAATCATAAATATGTATGCTGGTCATTATTTTAAGAAGTAGCTACAATATCTGTCTGTATTTCTAAGATGAGGTATTGTAATTATTTACACTATTTACATGCTTCAGACGGTTCTTCATCTTTTTTGCTATATTCATGATGTTTCAGACGTTGTACACTCTGGCCTTCTTCAGCTGATTGGAATTTTGAACTGAACCCTTTATTTTGTTCACAGGGATAGATTGTTCTAGTTCCATGTGGTAAAGAAGGAGAAACAAGATGCCCCTTTAAGATTAGGCTACAAGAACATCATAAGGCCATAACACAAGGGGAAAGAGAAAAGTCAGGTGTAGCTAACCACATATGGAAGGAAAAGGTGGACAAAATAAAGGGTTCAATTTGAAAATTCCAATTACCTGAAGAAGGCTGGAGCATACAACATCATCAATATGGAAAAAAAAAAAGAACAGAGGATACCAGACTGAATAATGTAAATAAGGTACAAATAAACAGATTTGATATTGACAACTTTTTCATCTCTAAAACACTTCTTCTTTCTTTCATTTTCTCACTGAAACCAAGCAGTGTCTTTACCCCTCTTTCCATGCGATCAAAATAGAATTATTTATGAGGTATTGGCAGGATATAACAGCCATGCAAACTAATGGAGGGAGGGAAGGACAAGCACAATTATAATAGTATGATTGATACCATTATCATAGTAGTGGTATTTGAAACCTTTATTTTTCTCATTATATAAGACAAAGTTTAGAAGGAAGAAAATTGTGGATGTTTGTGACTGAGAGGTATGCTAAAGTGGAGCCTGTAGCCAAAGCAATAAATTTAGATAACATTAAAATTTTGATTTCGTACATAAACTTTAAGTAGCTGAAACAGACAATACATTGAAACCAGAAGCATTAAAATGTGCTAATTTAAGTAATACAAAAGAAGAAATCAATGTGAATAATGTTGAATATAATAATATAAAGTTCAAAGACAAAGTTCAAATTTTATATATTAAAACTATTTTTCACACAAGCTTTTATTCTCCTTGTAGAAGAGATGGGTATTAAATTCATTATGTAAAGTATGTCAAATAAAATCCTGTTACATTTGGAAGATGGCAATGTCTGTTAAAAGCAGGTGCCACCAAAATGAAAAAAAGAAAAAAAAAAGAAACACTATCCCATTTTGAAATGTTTACCAGAAATCAGGAAATTATTTAATTTAAACAAAAATTTCAGCACTTATCTATTAAGGAATTAATTGTATGCTGAATGGGTTATTTTATTAGAAACCTTGCTTGAAATATTGGGAGGGGGGGGGGCAGGTTTCACTGTCTGCCTTGAAATTTATACTTTGTACTGATAGACTCATTTTCTATGGCTTATTAACACTTTACAGACTATTCAAGCCAGAATATATTTTTAAATTGTAAGAACTTTTTGGGGGAGATAATAATGGTTTAGTGATACAAGTCTTACTAATTAACCCATAGGAGGGGTGGGAAGGAGGTGGATTCATACCTTTCCCAAGGGTATGTGTGCAGAGGCAGAGAGGATTAATGGTTAGTGGCTCAAACTGAGGAATTGGAGAGCCCAGTTCATTACATTCACATGTACTAATACCCTTGGGAAAGGTATGAATCCAGCTCTTCTCCTCCCAGCTATGAGTAAAATAGCAGGAGAAACTGGATCCTATAGCCTTGGGTGACAACCAGTCTAGTAGGAAACTCTGAATTCAAACTGGATTGCACTATCCTAAAAGTGTGTATACATGTGGCCGGAAACTGCTTGTGAATCCAAAATCCATTGAAACTCCTACTATGGATTTGCATGTCCAAATGAATATGACCTCTGCTATGCTTGGTCAGTTTTCATTTGGATGCTATAGGTTTGTTTGATGGAGCTGGCTCAATCGACCGGGTGAAAGCCGAAATGGGTACAGGTATTTGTGCGTAATAAACCTAACTGGAACTTGAACTTGTCTCTCCAATTAACAATTCCGAGCCATCATCCATTACACCACTCGCACACCCAAACTTACAGCACCTGATATTCCCAAGCAGTCACCCATGTAGGTACTAACCAGGCTCAATGTTGCTTAACTTTGGTGATCATATGGAAACAGGTATTTCAATGTGATATGGCCATAAGTTGTGTATTTTTTAATTCTTTTCTTTGTGAATTATAAAATGTGAAGAAAAGGAATTGCCATAGTCGGGATCATAGAGTCAATGTGAATGATCTTTTCCTTAGCTGCATAGTAAGTGCTTCACCAGCGCTACATACAGTTTTGAATTCAGAGTTTTCCTTCTCCTAGACCGGTTGCCACTCAAGACTTAGAACCCAGTCTGTCCTGCTATTTACCCATAGCTGGGGGAGGAGAGAAGAGTTGGATTCATAGCTTTCCCAATATACTGAAAATTCATACCAAACCTTACCAAAAATGATTTGATGAAACTCAAAAAATGTTTTTTCTTGAAAGCTGGTGCTTGAATAATTGAATGAAACATTTTCTTTCTGATTTGATGGGAGAAAACTATCTACACTGAATAATTACTTTTAAAAATTTTACTCATAATTTTTTCAGTGTGATGTTAAGATTCTACCCATTACTGTTCATAATTTTTTAAAATTAAATAAAGACATTTGAAGAATTGAAAAATGTAAAGTTTAATGCCATTTCTGAGTGTGAACAGTTTTGCATTTTTACAATGATCAAGTGTTCATTGAGAAGAAAATTTCTCAGTTACTTTCAGATAACATCATTGAACCCTGCTATTCACCCTGGAGGGCCCAGTTGGTTGCAAAAGACCTTACCAATAAATATAATAAATGGCTCTGTGTAGATTATTCCCAAATGGCTAATCTATATACAGTTTGATGCCTACCCTATGCCTCAGATTGATGATATGATAAACAATCTGGCAAGGTACAAAGTATTTTTGACTTTTGACCCGAACAGTGCCAGCCATCAGATCCCAATAACTGAGGCGGATAAATATTTACTGCCTTTGAGGCCAATGGGAAGCTATACCAGTTTTGTAGGTTGCCCTTTGGTGTAACCAATGGGGTCTCTATGTTTCAAAGGGCAATGGACGAATTTGTTGAAAAAGAGAACCTTATAGATACAAATCCTTATGTAGACAACATCACCATTGGTGGTTATAATCAAAAACACCATGATCAGAATTGTCAGAGATTCCAACAAGTGGTATAAAAATGGGATCCTACATTAAATTAATCAAAATCTGTAATATCTTCTGAGTCCATTAAAATACTCGGGTATGATGCAAGCCATAATACTATTCGGCCAGATCCCAATCACCTGCATGGTTTCATATTATTCCAAATGGATTCCTTTGTCTTCTAATAAAATCCATCCCTTGACCAATATTAAATCTTTTCGGGTAAGTAAAGAAAAAATTTGGGGACTTTTAATGAGTTCAAAGAGGAATTGTGTTCTGCAATGCTTAGCTCTATTGATGAAAGTATTCCGTTTTTGGTAGAATATGATGCCTCTGATGTTGCTGTGTCTGTAACTCTTAATCAAAATGGCCACCCCGTTGCCTTCATGTCATGAAGCCTAAATAAGAATGAATTAAACTACTCTTTGGTAGAAAAAGAGGCTACAGCTATCATTAAAGATGTTAGAAAGTGGTGACACTTACTGTTGCGCAACCACTTTACTCTGATAATCAACGTTCCGTTGCATTCATGGTTGACAATAGAAAGTGAACAAAGGTTAAGAACAGAAAAATTCAGAGTTGGAGAGTAGAGATGGCTGAATTTAGTTATTTAATCGCATTCAGACCTGGACCTGACAATGTTGTCCCGGATGACCCTAACAAGAGCTGTAACAAGTTAATCTCTAAATGAACTTTAAAGTATTTTATGTCATTCAGGAGTTACACGGATGTTACACTTTGTTAAATGCAGAAACTTTCCATATTCAATGGAAGATATGAAGAAGGTTTGCTCTCAGTGTTAAATTTGATCTAAACTAAAGCCAAATTTCTTCAAACCTTCTGCACCAAGGAAATTAATAAGAGTCCCATGAACCTATTAAGGGCCCTTACCATTTAATACTCATAAGTATTTGTTAATGGTTATAGATGAATATTCCAGTTTCCTGTTTGCCTTTTCATGTCTGAATGTCAGTTCAGTGACAATGATAAAATGCTTTGACCAAATTTTCAGCCTTTGCAGGTTCCCACCTTATGTTCACTCTGACAGAGGTGCATCCTTTATTAACCAAGAATTAAAGTCCTACCTAACACAGAAAGGGATAGCCACAAGCACGTCTACTCCATATCACCCAACAGGCAATTCACAAGTTGAACAGTACAATGAACTTAGTTGGAGAAATATTCGTCTGGCATTAAGAACATACAATATGGACTTAAAACATTGAGAAATAGTTCTACCAAATGCTCTCCATTCTATTATTCTCTACTTTCAGCATCTACCAATGCCACTCCACATGAAGGGTTCTTCAGTCTTCCCTGGCACTCTTCAACTTGACCATCGTGGCTTGTCCCTGGACCTGTACTTTGTCTGGTCAAGTAAAAATCATACTTTTGTCAATAGGGTGGAATTGCTTGATCTAAATCCTACATATGCAAATATAAGGTACTCTGATGGACAAGAGTTCAGAGTATCTCATCAAGACCTGGCACCTTGTCCATCCACTGAATTGAATGGGAGAAAAAGTATCCCAAATATCCAACATGCTTCTGAGGACCCAGATAGTACTGACGCACTCACTTCAATAGTGCCCCAGCATGATAATTCAGGGTTAGTCTCTAATGATGTTATACTCTAACCGATTACAGGCTTGTCCCAAAGGTGATAGTAATCTATGGAGGTCTTCAAGAACATGAAAGGCACTAACAAAGTATGAAAATTTTGCTATGTGAGTAAAACATACTTCTTATTCCTGCAGGAGGATAGAGTGTTATGAAATGAAGTTTTCCTTTGTGGTTTGTATGTAAATTTATTATATACAAATGAATATACATTTTCATTTTCCGGCTCAGTTTTTTGTTGAATAAAACCTTTCTTAAGGTTATTGTCGTCTCGTTTTCCTGCTGTTTTTGAATTGCTTTTAAATTCATAACAATAGTTTTATTGCATTTTTTATTTTATGATACAAATGAGATTTTCGCTGATTGGGGGGATAAAAGTTATAATTTAAAAAATTCTCCATGGAATCCTGCTTTAGTGTTTAAATTAATAAAACAAATTTTGAGATCGAAATTTCATGAAATTAAGTGGTGGTGGGTAAAAAAAAAAAAATTTTTTTTTTACCAAGATTTTCTAAAAAATTTTTTTCCAAAAAGAATTTAATTCATTTGTGAATAATCCTGAGAGTTTCATTAAAATCCGACAATTATTTGATTTTTGCAAGAATTTCCAAATGAATATTTTTCACCTGGAAAAAAAAAAAGGGCGCTAAAAAATACTAATCGAAAATATTACGTCCACCGCTGACTTAAAAAAATTAACCAAAATTTTGAACGTGCCAGAAAGGATTAAAAGAAATTAATAAAATAATAAAAAATGCTTTAGTCTTCCTTCTTAAACATTTTTTGACGATAAAACTTTAAGTTTTGGGGGCATTTTTTCATATGCTGTTTTTTTCAACGAGCAAGTGGAGTGGAGGTACCTACGTAAAATAAAAAGATAAATGAATTTTGAAATTTAAATACTAAAAAATAACAAAATTTCTGTTAAAAAAGAAACTAGAACTAAAAACCAAGGTGTTTCTTTGGTGTTTACAAGTTTACTCTTTAAATCAAGGAGAGTGTCGGTGTTTAAAAAAGATACGAACATTTTTTTTTTTAGCTAGAGCCCTGAATTCGTTTAGAGATCGTTCAAATTTTTAATTTACCTCTCCCAGTAAATAACTGTGCAAAACCTATGTATCTTAAAGTCATTTATTGTAATAAAATTATTCAAAAGCTTTTTAGCACTCATTAAAAAAAACAAAAAACTCAACGAACAAATCCTGTAAATTTAAGGAACGGTAATTTCAAAACAAAACCCCAGACACTGTTTTACTTTAATACTTTAAACAAAACACAGCTGAGAATTGTAAGAAAAGAATGGTGGACAACGATCTGCATTATTTCGTACAGTTACTACTAAAAGTTTTTTTTTAATTGTAAAAGACTAAAAAGAGTTTAGTTAAGTACGAACCAACTACAGAAAAATAAGACGGTAATTCAGGTAATTTCATACAACACGTAAGAAACCTTCTTCTTACAACAGTACACGCCGGTTATTTCCGGGGTATTATTTTCGTAACATGTTTTTAGCTTATCCTTTGCGAATATGCCTTTTTTTTTTTTTTTTTTTTTTAAATTGTAGTTTTCTTTTGATGCTTTAAAAAGTAAACAGAAGCAACTTTGAAAATTACCCCAAAATGCGTTTTTTTTGTTTTTGTTTTTACTCCCGCCGTTTCTCTATAAATTGCGGCAAGTTGCCATCATCACCACAATTTTGCTTTCTTCTCTTGCAATCTTACTTTCCAACCGTAATTAATTATCGCTTAGATTTTTCGCGGTTTTAATTTCTATTTTTATCTATTTTTATTTACGCAGAATTTTTTTGGAACGTGTTTTTATTAGTAGAATTATTATCATTTTTACGTAATGTTTTCTTATGTTTAAATTAAAACAAAAACAAGAAAAAAAAGAAGAAAGTTTTCTTTTGAAAAAGAAGAAGAAAAAAAGAAGAGATAGGCGGGTAACATAACGGTTATCGGCGCGCAAAATGGAATCGACGAGCAGATGCCAAATTCTGAACGAATCCGTTTTGATTATTTCGCATTTATCTTCTCTTAGCTATGTTTTTTTAATAACAAGGTAGACTATGCTCTCTGGCCTTAGTAGGACCGCTAATCGAGGACAACTCTGAATTCAAAACCGCGGAGAAGGCACCGGGAAACCGCTCCACTATATTTCCTAAGTTAGAAAATCCTAACAATAAGTCATGGTAATTCAGAAAGAAATTGAATCTGTGAGTGTTGAGCAATGATCGCCTACGTCCTGAAAGGACGTGGTATCTTAAAAAAGACAAAAAGAAAACAGTGCTATCTTTTGTAATAAAAGACATAAGGTAAATATTTAAAATAAATAATTTGGATTTACCAACAAACACTAGAATACTTAACAATTAAAACAATGGTTGAGGACAAGTGTACCTTTAACTTTCCTTCCGTCATCAAAAAGGAAGGAAAGTTAGAAGAATCGAAGAGAAGAAAGAAAAATCGCTAATTTAAAAATCTTCGACAGTTGTTTAAGATATGACCATAAAAAATTAAATTAAAATAAAACTCAAATCTCACTCTCTTGATTAACTTTTTAAAATTTTACTATCAGTTTTCTTTTCTGTTTTACTTTTATCATCAAAAAATAATGACAATACCGTAGAGAACATAATTTTGGCAATGTTTGTAAATTAAATTAAAAGAACATTTACGAATTTAGAAAAAGTAAAGAGAACACACACAAAGAATAGAATACTTTTTTTTTTAAGATATCAATTATTAAATTATGGTCGTTAATTAATAATTATTATTGATAATGACGATGACCAAATTGTTTTGTTTTGAATTTTGATCATAATTTAAAATAAATTGGGTTTTTGGTTGATCACATTAATTTTCTTGAAACATCTAAAAGTAAAAAACAATTAAATTTAATATTAATTTCTTTTTAGCCTTTTATTCTTTTTTTAAAACTAGCAATAATTAATTTTAAATCTTCTTGGTAATATACTAGTAAAATAATTATAAATAAAAAAATGTGTAATTTATTTTAAATACTAATGTGCATATGTTTTTTTTTATTTAGATAAACAAAAAAACTGAATGAATGATAGTTTTTTTTTTTTAATTTGCCATTATTTAATTACTAAGTTTAAAATTACAATCAATTTATATTGCTTTATTAAAAAAAGAAAGCAAATTAATTAATTAATAATTACGTACTAGTTACTATTTGTTTTTAGGGAAATAAAAATAAATAAAAACGATTTTTTTACTTTTTTGTAGTAAAATTAAAAAGCGGATTTTTTTTTTTTGTCTGCAGAAATATTTTCTCCATTTTTCACTGGAATTGTTTGTTTTATAAAATAAAATAAAAAGAATCAACCAACTGTCAATTAAAAAAAAACATACAGTGCTTAAAAAAAATAATGCCCACACCTGAAGAAGAATCATAAAAAAAAATCACCTTAAAAAGCAAGAAAATTATCCATTTGAAACTTAATTTCTGCATTTAAAAGAAAGAAAAAATTAAGACGTAAGGTTTTATCATCGAGTGAGCGACATTGACACAACGAATTTTGCTGTGGAAATAAACATAAAAATAGATCCTTTTTCTACCAGAATTCTTAACTTACCTTGTTTAGGTACTGCTGCCATGATTCTCCTACTTAGCATATCGGGTCTTGTTATGGACTGGGCTGGGTTCGTTGTGTCGAACTACCGTTAATTTACTACAGAGTCACATAGACTATGATCCTTGTAGCATGGCACGACGCCATTTTTACAAGGCTTGCATGTTCTACACAATAGCCAGTAATGACACCGCTTTTTTTTTTTCTTTACTAAGATTAGTGGCTGTGATTTTGAACACATGCTGAAAAATTTAAACTCTCCATCTCTTTGAAGATGATTAAGTTCATTGGTATTTTTAAAACATTAAGGGAGAAAACGATACATAATTCTGACTTAGAATCATTTTTCCTGTGTTATTTCCTTGTTAATCACCCAATCTGGTACATTAGATAGAACTTAACCTTAGACCACTGAATGTAAATCTCATCACAAAAGAAATTCCTTTCCAAGTTTCCATTCTTAATTAAACATTAATTAATTTTTTAAAATAACCTTCTGCGAAAATCACTGCCGCTAGGAAATTTGAAGGTCTTTTTATATTTTTTATTTTTGTCATAGTAAATAAATAGGGACATTTCATTTATATATTGCAGATTTCTCTTAAAAATTTTAGTGTTTGTGAAGAAAATCTTTAAAAATCTATATTTAAGATTTGGTAAAATGAACAAATTAGATACAAAATATAGTGATATGTTATTTAAAACATATTTTATTAATTAATCAGTTTCAGACAAAACAAAAACGTTTTCAATTGAGAGTTATTAATAAGATATGATATCCCTACTTAAAATAAAATTTAATTAACCTTGTGGGAGAATGAAAATAAAATAATAATAATAAAAAAATAAAGAATTTAATTTTGCCATAGGAACCAAAAAAAGGTTTTTGGTCATATGTGAATTTTATGACACCACTTTTGGAAAGGACATGATCGTTCCCTTCTCACTTCCCAACCATTGAGTTCGGATGTGTTTGGTAGCCATCCCAATGAAAGGAAGATTTGGCCACTCTCACTAATAGTCAGGCTGACTTGAGGTCAACCATTCTATATACCTTTGCATCTTTGTACTCACATTCGTCAATAAACATTGGCGATTCATTTTCTATTCAAATCTTTGTTTTGTTTTATTTATTGCAGTCCACTGACATTCAAATTCTGTTAGCAGCATGAAATCAAATACACCCTTTCACAACTTATAATTTATGGAGAAAGATTAAAAAAATACACAGCCTTTAAGACATATATAAAATTATTAATCTGCAAAATTTCAGCTTTTAAACATGTATACTTACACTTCAAGTAAGACATTCAAATACAGGCAAGCAAATTTCTGTTAAATATTTGTATTTTGTGTTTACTACTATGTCTGCACACCAGATATAAATAAAAGGACAATGTATCAAATAGGCAATCTGCATAATAATTTAAGTCAGACAACAGTCCAAGTCAAAGTAAAAAGTGGAGTCATTAAGAAATCTTACTGTGTCAAGTTTATTTCTTGTTGCATGAAAAACTGTTTTCATAAGAAACTGAACTAAAAACAAAGTTTTTATAAAACACCTCAATAATTTTTTTAAATATAAAAACTTTGGATTTTAACTTATCTGCTTTATTCTTTTCCTTTCCTTTGGAGAAGAGTCGAACATTTTTACACAGCCAAATTTTCACCTTTTCAACTTTACACAAGATGATAGAATTTTTTTACAAAATTGATGGAGATTCCTTAAACACCTTCTCTTTTAATGCTTCAAAAGGCCAAATAGTTTTTGTTCATTGAAATATTTTGTGAAAAGTTCTTTTTAACATTGGGAATATATTTGTTGATGACTATTATCAACAAATATAGCCCTGCCAGAACCTCATTGGGAGTTAAAATTATGTATAATGTGCTTGAGCCCCTGAAGCACCTCTCCTTTGGGAGGGGACATGGGTGGTCCTCAAAAGGGGAAATGCTGAGGGGGTTTATGCAATTTTTGTCATTTGTCCCATGTATACATGGGCTCCCACTTTAAACCTGGTCTTGTGCTATATATATTGGGTGGTCATGCAGTAAAATGTCCACAACTATCAAATAAGAAAATATATTTTGGCAATGCTTAACCCTCGTATCCACAAAAAAACAGTGTGTCAAAAGGACACTTATTCACTTGACATTGCTATTACTGTATTCACTTTTGACTCCGTCAGAAATGTTTATTGTTTTAAAAAGTGATAATTACAATTTTTATAAAGAAATTTTTATTGTTTTATTATTGTTTTTATTTTTTGTTTATTTTTTATTGTTTTTGTATTGTTTTTTATTTTTTGTTTTATTATTGTTTTTATTATTGTTTTATATTGTTTTTATTGTTTTTTATTTTTATAAAGAAATTTTTATTATTGTTTTAAAAAGTGATAATTAGAATTTTAATAAAGAAATTTTTTATTGATAAATTTATAAGAATGTCTGTGAATAAGAAAATTTAAATAAACAGATAATAACGAGTAATTGTAATTATAAATTTAAGAAAAATGCATTTTCCATATATTTCTTTAAGTTGTTCTCGTCACAGAAATTCATTAAAATATGTTGAGAGCATCTCTTCCCCTTACATATTTTGATAATTTTGTGATTTTTTAATAAAGTTTTGAATAAAAAGATTTCTTTCAAATGTATTTTTTTATAAAACGGTAAATAATAAATCTTTATAAAAAATAATAAAAAATGTCACATAGTACATGGTTCACATGTTTTTGTAAATAAACATTGCCGAGGGAATTAAATGTGTATACAGTAATAGCGGCGACAAAGGAATAACAAACCTTTTGACACATTGTTTTACATGCTAGTCTTGGGTATGATGATAAACTTGCATATGGCATTAAGGACACTGATTGAGAGATTGGAGGTTTTGAGGAACGTGGAGCCACCTCTTAATTGCTGTTCTTCCCAGGTCCACCCTGGTGGTAGCATCTGTTAGGGTCCCAGCCATGGGCAAATACTGAACCCCTAAACAAAAATAAAACACTATGAAAGTATTAAAATACATTTTTATAGTAAAAATACCAGCAATACATTTTTTATTAAAAAATTACCAACAATACATATTTATAATAAAGTTACCAACAAGAACATTTTTAAAGTAAAATGACCAGAAATACATTTTATTTTAGAATTACCAACAATATATTTTATAGCAAAATCGCCAACAATACATTTTACCTGTAGTTGAAGGCATACAATTGTGTTCAAAATATTTACATTCTGGCATTAAATAACCCATAGAGGTTGATATACTGCTAAACAAAATCAACCAATTTCTTGCAGGCAAGAAGGTTAAACATTGCTGGAAGTTCCTTCTAAACCATTTGTTGAAGGTAGTGTGGAAAGTTAACATCTTGATATCCTTATTTTCCCTTCTACTTAGATATGTTATGCATTTTGTTGTTATTGATCTTGAAAGTGTTTGTAGCTGTTATGAATAATCAAGAGTGTTCTCCCCTTGTTCTGTTACTCTCCTCTCTGAGAGAGCTATTAGGTTGGTGCAAAAATATTGTCGTTTTATGACGTTCAACTTCATGTGAGAAAACGACGTTATTTTTGCACCAACCTAATATTTCTGTTTACTGGGAGTGTAAAAGGACACTATATGCGAACCTTGTATCCTCAGTTGAATAAAGCTTTCTTAAAGCCTACACCTGCATACTTCTTACATATTACAGTAGCAAAGAGGTGCTACAGAATTGTAATGAATGAGGTTGGAGCCTTCTTTTGTAATGAATGAATTTGATAAGTTTCAAATGAAATGAATTCAATATTTTCAAAAGAAACTATTTCAACATGTAGAGTATTTATATATCTATTTATAGAAAGAACAACACAGTTCACAAAAGAAGAGGAAATTATATGTGATGATTGTCACTTTTTTGCAGAAGACCATCTCTTTACTTGGTAGCTTTTTTTGTGCTTTTCATTCAGTATTTTAATATTTCCATCATTTTTAACTGAGCTAATGTTCTACTACAAGCCTATAAGTGATTGTTAAGGCCAGTTTCACTTTTACAACCTCTCTTGCACATGAGGCAAACAAAGTTTGTCTGTGTTACCCATATTGGAAAATTGCCTGTCCCTGTGTACAATCATGTTATGTTTGAGTGCTGCAACAGACTTACAAACCTTGTCACAAACTTGCACACGTAACCTGCAGATCTTTCTGATAGGGTTGCATTTACATATAGCTTCAAAAAAAGGAAATAAAATCATTGCATAGCTGTAGTATGTGCATTGTCCATGTGGTTTGTTTGAAATTAAGTAGTCAGTTTTCTGGGGGAAAGAAGACTTGATGTTATTGCTACTAAATCTTGGAACAAAATGAGAAAGAGGGTCTTTATGTTCTTTCCTTTTTCAGAAGTGAATAGAACACCACCTAGTGGGCATGCTAGCAGATAAAGTGGAGTAATTCCACATATGGTTTCTGTTATTTGGTAAAGCTCTTTGTGATTTTGTAGTACCATTCTATACCATCTGATTAAGAATAGTCCTAAAGGATTTATTTGAAGAAGTTTTTAATCATTGCTCTGAGAAAATGGTTGTATATAGATGCTAGTTTAGACATTTCTGAACGAGTTAGACACCATGAATAATATCCATATAAGGAGTCTAGATCAGAGTTTCACAACCTGGGTGATATCACCAACTGGTAGGTGATTTCATTTATTGGGTGGGCAACTAAACAGAAAATGGTGGGCAATTGGAAATTTTGGCAAATGATATAGGATTTTGAGTATTAAAAATGTATTTCAACATATGATACCCCTCAAAAATATTCAAAGGAGATATGCAAATAATTTGAATTAAAAAATTAAAATTAAAAAAAGGAGGTTAAATGGAAATAACTGGGTCATACTCAGAGATAAATTATAAATATTCCCACAAACAAGGAATATTTAGGTATTTTCTATAGTTTTGAGAAGGGTCATTAACATTCAAATAGTTCTTCAGATAAAATAACATTTTCTTTCTGGATTTAAATCAGATAAAGGAAGACGAAGAACAACTTTGCCAGTAAAATTAAGACGTGACCTCAGGATAATTTTTATAATATAAAATTGTTTTCATTTTTTTTTTTTTTATCATATTGGCCATCTAAAATTTATCAAGGCAGGAAAAGTGCCCATCAAAACATATTACCCATCACTGTAAGCTTTTGAATATTTACTATACAGGTGGGCAGTGGAAAATTTTTTTTGCCATGTGAAAGTGGACGATGATACAAAAAAGGTTGGAAACCCTTGGTCGAGATCTAGCGAGGCTGTTTAAAAACATAAACATTCTGTATAGATCTTGAAAGCTAACTGATCCAATGTTATATACAATAGAACAAGGGAGGTAACTTTTTACATTCCATACACGGATTTTTCTACACAAATTTAGATGTACCGTACAATTCATTCTTGTAAAAATATTTATATAGATTTCACATTTTTACATAATTTATTGATATCGATCTAATATAAAAATGAGATTGATTTTGTTTAATGAGACCTTTGAGCATGTTTTGATTGCGCCATGTTTTTTTTTTGCTGGCAACTCAACTTCAGTCACTTTTCCACCACTGTGATATGGCTTTCTTCTTTTCTATAAATATTTTAGTTGTTCTAATGAGCTCTCCTCCTTGGTACTGACCGCTTGAGAATTCATGCGGTCACCCATCTAGGTACTGACCAGGCTCAACGTTGCTTAACTTTGGTGATCGTACTGGAAGCAATGTTTCAACATGATATGGCCGTAAACCAATAAAGATGAGGACATTTAGTCTGAATGTAAATAATGTAAAAAAATACTTATGCAAATATGTATAATAATAGTTATAAAAATACTTTTAAATTCAGATATCAAGAAAAGAAGTAAAACAAGCCAATCATATAGATGTCAAAAATAATTTATTTCAAGTAAAAAATATTGTATTACAATTTAAAATATAAAATGTAAAAAATATTTAATTTTATCAAAATGACATTCTTTCTTGATCTTTGAGAAGAAAAATAGGCCAACTGTCATTATATTGATGGAAGAGCTTTCATTTTTAAATATAAGTATATGAATAATTCTTTTATTTCATTTTATTTTCAAGAAATGGTTAATTCATTGTTGGTTTCCAAATAGTTTGATATTGTTATACTAAAGAGAAAATAAATTAAGACCTTAAACTGGGAGTTAAGCAATGATAAAAAGAAATAGTAATCAGTTTGTTTTTTTACCATGATGTTCACCCTGTACAAGGTCCAAGAGACACTTGAGGTAGAGCGTTACAGAGTAAGAGGCACAGTTTATAGGGATATGGGGGGGGGAAGATAATGGTTAACTTTAGACTTAAATAGATTAAGATTGTAGTGATCAGAGAAACATCCTCTTGAGTCGGTTCCACAAAGCTGATGTTTATGAGAAGCTGCTGCTTGAGAAGAACTTACACTTCTCACTAATGGAATACAAAGGAAATGAAAGCAGTTTGTCTCAGTGAATTGCGGAACTAAGGAATGTAGTTTGTCTGAACACTTCCCATGGAAATAGTGAGAGGCTTGCAATGTTTCGTCTGTGGGAAAGGGATTTTAGGGTGGAAAACAATTCATCCACAAGTATGCTTTTGAACTCTAGATTCTGGAAAGTGAAGACTGTACAGCTCTGGTTCATATATGGCTGCAGTACTCCATTTTCAGCCTGAACCGGTTCTTGTAACATTAGGGGATAACAGGAGCCAGATTCTTACTAGAGTGGCACAGGGAACTGACCATTTTCCCAGTATCTTTAGCAATGGATCATATATATGAATTCCACTTGATGTCTGGGTTGAATTTGTCCTAATAGGTACTCAAGGCATGGGGTCTCCCTAAGAACACGTTCATCTTGATCAGTCAAAATTTTGGGTTCACTTGGTAATGATGGAATATCACTAGTTTGTTTTTTTGAGGCATTGAATGTAACCAGCCAGTTTTTCTCCCACTGAGCAGTTAAAGCTAGGTCAGAGGAGAGATCAGCTGTCAAGCTCTGGTCATCTACAATTTTGGAGATACACCCATATATCATTGTATCATTAGCATAGATATCCACAAATGATAATTAGGTAGGTCATTTATCTAAAGAAGAAAGAGGGTTGGATTGAGAAACGAGCCTTGAGGGATGCCTGCGTTGATTGCTTGGGCCTCAGAGGACTGGCTGTTAGCAACTGCCTTCAGGGACCTACTCATTAGGAAGGACTTGATAATTGAGGAAACTCTTCCAGTGATTCCATAGCTAGAGAGCTTATGCAATAGCTTGCTTTGTCTTTTCAAAGGCCTTTGAAATATCTAATGCAATCATCCTCGAGATGTATTTGTTGCCTAGTGACAGTTATGATATCAGCAGTGGACTGAGCCAATCAAATTCCAGACAGATTGTCCCTACTGAGGTAATCCACTTTCTTTCTGATGACACTGAGGGGGTTGATGGGTCTATACTGTGATGGGGATGAGCACTCACCCACATTCTTGAAAACCAGGTATACACTTGACACCTACAGATTTGGGAAGGATTTCTCCTTCAAGCAGTAGTTAAATAATTTTGCTAAGATTGAAGATAACTCAGAATTAATATTTTTAAGGACAACCGTTGGGATTTTATCTGAATGAGTAGCCTTCTCAGAGCCCTAAATTATCACATACAATGTGGTACCCCTTAATAGAAGGAAAAAAAATTGTGATTTACAGGCTATGACAAAAATTATGGTAGTTTGACTAATAGGGACTAGTTAAATTAACTGGTCTGCATGCTTAATAGAAAAAAGTGAAAAATTTTTTGTGGAATAATTTTTGTCTATATTTCTGAGATGAGGTATTATGTATACTATTTACATTATTTGGACTATTGTCCTCATCTTTGTCACCATATTTATTACAACATTTCGGCCGTTGTACGCTCTGGCCTTCTTCAGGTGGTTGGAATGTCGAACTGAACCCTTTATTTTGCTCACTAGGGTAGACTGTTCTAGTTCCACGTGCCATGTTTAATGGATGTCAGTTATCAGTTATCTATTAATTCTCCACTCAAAGTTCTTTACTGCCTTAACTGGGTATTGAACTCACACTCTTTGGGTCCTGTCACTGGATCTAACCAACGCCTTTATCCACTGTGCCATGTGTCCTTGAAATAAAGGGTTCAGTTCGACATTCCAACCACCTGAAGAAGGCCAGAGCGTACACCGTCTGAAACGTTGTAATAAATATGACGACAAAGATGAGGACAATAGTCCGAATAATGTAAACAGTGGGAATAATTTTTGTAGATCAGCATTCATTAAACTTTTCTCTACTTACATCATTTATCAGAATAAAAAAAAAAATCAATTTTTTTTAAACAAATTAATCTCTGACTTCTTAAAGTTATCTGTACTTTGTTTTTATTTACAAATGTCAAGTTTGAAAGTGCTTATGTCATTGATATCTGCATACTACTGATGTTGTCTTTTTCCCCAATTCATAATAGTAAGTAGTTATCAGTAAGTACAGTTTCAAACTTGATATTTGTAAATAAAAATAAAGTACAGAAGCTGGGGATTGATTTGACTGTATATTATGAACAGGACCTACTCATTCTAAAATGATAAGACATCAATATTATTCGATTCTATGTAATGTCTTCAGGAAAGTCTAATAAATGCTAATCTGTAAAAATTATTTCTCCTATTTTTTGCAAGTGGACCGCTCACTTTAACTAGTGCTGACTAATGACATTGGAATAAGACAAGTTGGTTTTACTAAAATATGAAGTTAGCCATTATTTATTCTGAAGAAAAGATCTTTTGCAATTTATTTTGGTACTAAATATTTTTTGTGTGTTAAATTTAGTTGGTTATAAGATTTATTTATTACATCCAACTGAAATTTTTAGGTAAAACAAAAATTTTATAAACTAGAAATAACCTAAAAAAAAAAATTTTTTTTTAAACTTCTAAACAATATTTATACTGTTGAATTAATTCCCTTGGTCAAAATGGCAGTTTTGGAAAGGTAGCTCTACATAGGTAGCACTGCTAAGTTATTTGCATGGTAATAGTTATAAGATTATTATTGACTAATCATTGAGCTAGCCTCATATATATATATATATGCTCCTGAAAGATTTATTTCAGTTGAGCTCTCTGGGGTAGGAAGTGTGGGTTTGTAAACAGTGACTATTACGGCTAATAATACAAGACACTTCGGTAAATTGAATTGAGTTCTCTCAGTCACTGTGATTAAATTCACCTTCATCTCTGCTGTGCACCAACAGCTTAGTGGTAGAATCCCTGACTGAAACCAATTCAGTCAGGTTTCGATCCTAGCTAGAGGCAACTGGACGTCTAGTCACACTGATGAGCTGTGATACTGCGAAACAGCCTGTCTGTGGATGACATTATATATATATATATATATATATATATATATATATATATATATGCCACCCAGAGAGCAGGCATCTTGGAGTGAAGGTGACCCGGATAAAAAAGGTAAATCCAGCAGGAGTTTCACATATATTTGTTAGTTATACTGCATCAAATGTTCAAATATCAGATTAAAAAAATCCATTCTTTAGAAATTTCTCACCAGTAAAATTAGGTTTCTGTAAAATGAAAAAAAAACAAAAAAAAAAACATTAGCATTAATGTGATGAAAGTGCCTTCAAAAAGTTTTTTAAATATTTTTGGCTGAGAAAAGTTATTGTTCATTGTGTAATAAACATTTTTTGTTTCATGATTAGCTATGTTAAAAAGAAATAAAATTAAGTGAAAATTTTAATTGCATAAACAATAAATTTCTGTTTGAATAAGATACGTTTTTTTTTTTGTTATAAGTACCAGATTTGATGAAATATAAGACCTCCATCCACTTTACGTTTGATATTACAGTATTATGGAAATTAGACTCAATGACATGCTATCAGAGTTTTAGATATTTAACCATGTATTAAAAAAATACTCTGACAGCTAACATTGGAGCAAAAAAGAATGTAGCTCTGAAAAACATACTTGTTAATCAATATTTGATTAATAAACAAGAAAACGATCGATTTCATTAATATTTCAATATATACATCATCCTCAAAAGTAATAATATGAACAAAAATCAGCAAACTTGGACCATCGTGTCCACAAAAAACAGTTTTTCAAAAGGATGTGTTTTCCATCGACACTGATATTATTTTAACAACCTCACTCCTTGGCAATGTTCATTGTTTTAAAAAGTGATGATTAAAATTTTAAAACTTAAACATATGATGAAAATTAATTTATACATTTGCTTTGTTCTTGGGAATTGACAACAAAAATAATAAACACTATTTGTTTATCTCAGATTGTTTATTGGAATGGTTAGCAAAAGATTGGTTAATTGCCCTTCAATTTGAACTTTATAAAATGGTAAATAATAAGGATTTCCTTATAGTTGGTTCAAATATTTTAATAATTTAGCGAATATTTATAAACTTATGAATAAAATTTTTTCATATTTATTTCTTTAAAAATTGGTAAATGATAAATATTGCATTTCATTAGTTTTAGTGCAATTGTATTATTTTTTAGCATGTTGTAAATATAAAATTATTCTTGTGAATAAAATTGCAGGCATGAATGTTCAAGTTTGCCTAAAAAATCAATATTTGTTTGTTCATCAAATAATTACAAATAACAGAAACCACATCATTCAAGGACTTTTAACAGCAGTAACAACTAAAATGGATAGCACATGTAACTTAAAGAGAAAATAATAATATAATCAAGATACTGAAGTTTCACACTATCTCAAACAAAAGGGAAGGAAGGAAGGAAGGAAGGAAATAAACCTAGATTAATACAGGAAAGAGTAATAACAGCTACTGGACTTGTGAAACCCATTGTTGGTCTTATTGCTTGTAGGTCTTAACAAGGATTCTTTGAACGTTGTGATTGGCGATACAGAATCACAGATAAAAAACTGTACCAAACAAAAGAAACTGCATCAATAACTAAAATGGATATCACATGTAACTTGGAGAAAATAATGACATAATCAAAATACTGATGTTCCATGCTACTTCAAACAAAAGGTTAGGAAGGAAACCATCAATACGAGAAAGAGCAATAACATTCAGTTTCATGCCTGAAGAATTTCACAGAATAGATTAACTGTAATGTGATAACAACAAAAGTGACAAAAAGAATGAGTTTAAGTTTGACCATATCTTGGATGATATTTTTCTATTGATATATAATGAGATGATTGGGCACCTCGGCGTGGTGTAATGGTTAGAAAGCTTGTCTTGCTAGATCAATTACGACTGAGTAGTGAGTTCGATCCTCACTGGGTGCCCTATAATTTCGGCCTCGTGCCACATCTAAGCCGGGCTTAGAAAATCACTATAATGAGATGATATATAAATTTTATTTATCAGATTTATGGTGAGTAATTGAATGACAAAATGAAAAAAAAAATCCTACCAACCATGAAAGCTCATCAGAACAATTATGAAAATATTTATAGAAAAGGCACATGGAAGCTATATTATGGTGGTGGAAAAATGACTGAAGCCGAGATGACACGTCAGTTCCAATAACATTGCAGATTATTCATTTGATATATTATGTCCTTCAAAAGGACTTCTTTGGGTTAAATAATGTTTTTACTGATGGAATCATATTTGTTTGGAGTGGGGAATGAGAATATAAACAAATGTTGGTTATAATTACGTACCTCCCAAGAAAAGTGATACTTAATGATTAAAATGCATTTTTAAAAAAAGAAAAATCTTTCTTGAAGCTTTATTTTAGTTTTAATTTCAAGCTAATAGCTTAGATTTAACATTTCCAATTAGCAAAATATTTTACTACATTTCAAGCTGAATTCAAATTAATTAGAATAGGTTTTTTTTTTATTTTCAGTAAAAATGCTAAAATTTTTCATATTGACAAATCTGTCAACACAACATAATTCTTTATATTTAAAATTTTTCAAAAATAAAATATACTTTTCTGAAACTTTATTTGAGGAAAATTAGATGATTTAAAGCTTTATTAATCTTATTTGAAACAAATATTTAAGTTTTAAATATTGTAGAAATGCATTTTTTAACATGGAAATGGGTGTTTTTATGACAACTTTTTAAAATTTTTTCTAAAGAGGACAATTTTTTCTAAGGGCAACAATTATTTGACAATTATAACAGGAACACCCATTTTATTTTTTTTTTAAACTCTCAAGTAATCTTAAAAATTTAATAAAATATTCTAAGCTATCTAATATTTTATTGAATTTTAGGTACTTTGGCTTACGAAGATGTTTGTTGAGGAAATGTTAAAAAATTACCAATATATTTTAACTTTACTAAAGTTACAACTATTATTTTCTGATGTCATTTTTGGGGAAGTGTATTTACAAAATTCAATACGTTTATACTCATAAAATAAATTCAAAATTCTTTTTAAAATATTGGGGGTTGTTGAATTGTAATGAGCTTTTACATTTATTAGTAAATAGTCTTAACTTAATAACAATATCTCTTGACTGCTAAAAATTAATACAGAATTTAAAAAAATTTAAAAGTTGATAAATTATTCTAATTAAAATTTTAAAATAATTCTTGTAGAAATTCATTATTCATCAGAATTTTTTTTTCTTAAGACAATAGTGTCTATAATATATTTTACTTATAAAAGCAATTAAAAGCTTTTCTAATTAAATAATGTTTTAATTTTATTGCATTTTTTATTTTAGAATTCAGAGCAGATTTTCTGTAATTGAAGGTTCTGTTTGACCAAAAAAATTTGATGATTGTCCTTATAACTAATATAAACATTACAAAAAAGAATTTAAATAAGTAGGGGTTAACAGGTGTAAACAAAAAAATATTTTTACCAAGATTTTCCTAAAAAAAGAAATGCTTAAAAAATAATTTCATTAATTTGTGAAAGTTTCATTAAAATCTGAGAATTATCTGATTTTTTGCAAGAATTTCCAAATCGGTGTGTTCTGCACCACAAAAAGATGCTAAAATTTCACATACTAATTTATGGTCACCTGCTGACACAAGAAAAACAGAATTTTTAACCAAAATTTTGAAGGTTCTAAAAACGATAAAAAAATATATCCTTTGGTCTTTTCTCTTAATAATAACAAAACATTTGATGATAAAACTGTTTTTAAGTTTGGGCATTTTTTTTTATCAGGTATGCTCATTTTTTAGCGAATCTTTGGAGATGCTTATTTATAACTATAAGAGAGAATTATCAAGAGAGACACTGATGATGCAGTAATGTTTAATTTGAAATTTAAATTTCTGGTGTCTGATGCATATAGATGTTTCTTGAGACTGATGTTTTAAATAATGTCTTGATTATATTTTTGTTCACCTCCCTCTACATAATTAGTCTGAAGAAGTCCTCTTGAAAGATGAAATGCATCGCATTAGATTTTTTCCATTCTGCCATTCAATTACACAGGACATGGTTTATAACTTTGAGAAGAGTCATTAACATTTGAAAATTTGTTCAGACAATTTCAATTCCTTTGTATTCTTAATGTTGTTACTGTAATATTTGAGAAGATATTTTAAAAACCTCTATAAATTAAGTTTTGGTAAAATGAGCAAATTAGACATTCAAATATTATTGGAATATATTCAATCAGTTTCAAACAAAATAAAGAAAAACTTTAAAAACCTCTATAAATTAAGTTTTGGTAAAATGAACAAATTAGACAGATTCAAATTATAGTAAACATATTAGAATATATTCCATTAAGTAATCGGTTTCAGATAAAATAAAAATCATTTTATTGAAAATTATTAATAAAATACAATAATACCCCTATGGAGTAGATACGAAATTAAAATAAAATTTAATTATAATATTCTTAAAAGCATTATTCTCCAGATATACAGATATTGACTGTTTTTTTTTTGTTGTGACATATAATTGTTGTTATTGTTATAATAATGATCATAGTAGGAAAATAAAGAAATAATTTTGGCAAACTTGGACATTCGTGTCTACAAAAAAATTAGAGTGTCAAAAGGATGTATTTTCCATTGACACTACTATTATTTTAGCTACCCAAGTTGGTGTGTGCTTCTATTTTCTTTGTTTACATATCAACACACACACACACACACACACTCCACATATAATACATATAAACACACAACATTTTAACTTCCATAAGCCTACTAACAAACTCAGACATGTTTAGCAAAATGTTTCTAGACTAAAAAAAAAAAAAACGAAAAGAAAAAAAGAAGAAAAAAAAAAAAAAAACTTAAACTTAACCCCTAACTTTCTAAAAGGATTTGTTTTTTAAATTTTTTAGTCATAATATTGTCCTCAACTTTGTTGTTATCACGTTTCAGCCATTATGACATCCAGCCTTCATCAGGCATATATCGATCTGGGGTAACCTACAGGGAATTCTGAAATTAACTTTTTATTAAATCTACAGAGATAGACTGTTCTTATTCCATTGCTCATGTCTTGGGATATCTTGTCACAAACCAATGCTTTAATCTACTAGGCTATTGCATTGTAGCCTAATGGATTAATATGTTGGCTTGAGAATTTGTTGGCATAGTAATTGTGAATTTAATCCCTGGTGTTGGGCAGTGTGTACTTGGATTCTGTAGAAATGGGTTGAACTATAACTAAGCAGTACTAAAAATAAGAACTAGACAAGATATCTCTAGACATGAGCAGGGAAACGAGAACAGTCTACCCCTTTTTATTAAATAAAGGGTTCAGTTCAGAATACACAAGTGATGAAAGCCGAAGGACAATATGGCTGATATATTGTGATAACAACAACAAAGACGAAGAAAATAGTCCAAATGAAAAGAGTGTAAATAATGATAACTCCTCATCCCAGAAATTCAGACAGGATTTCTGTTTGCATTAAAATGTGTTTAGATGATTTTTTTTTTTTAGCTGGCACTGAAAATTCTTAAAAAGAAAAAAACGAATATTGACAATAAGAGATGAAATAAAAAAAATGGTTAAAAAAATAAATTTTTTATATATATCACTTGATTTTTAACTTTTAAAAGTTCTTAAAAATATTAGTTATTGGTGATTAAAATTTCATAAATGAATATGCATGTCACATAGTTTATTATGAGCGGGAATCGAGAGGAGGCCAGCGATAACAATGCCAGATGAGTCTGCAATTGATGTCACTCCCATACTGAATTCAAGATATTCTGATGCAATCTGCAGAAAAAAAGAGAAAAATATCAATTAATAATTATATATTTTTTTAAATTTTAAATTTACTCAGGCTATCAATTGATGACAATAAACATATAGTATATGATTGGAAATAAAGGAAAAGCTCTCAATACAATTTGAATGAGTGTTCATTTACCTCAGGAAAATTTGCTTAATACCCAATTGCTATAACACCTTAGGTACAAGAATTTGACAGCTTTACAGGAAAATCAAATCTAGAATTTAAGTCATCACTCCATTCTATGGCCTCTTTTGGTGCCATATTTTTTTTTGCCTTTAAACTAGTAGTATAAGTAGAAGCAGTATTGTTTTTATTTTATTTCCCTATTAGATGAGCCATTGTCAAACATTAATTTTTGACTAGTATTTATTTTCATCTTCATTTTTTATTAGATGAAGCCTTGTGTTATACTCTGTTGGAATTAGATCTCTTTCTGATTAATTCTGTAGAGCTGTCCAGATGTGAATACCATGAAGGCAGAGACCAAAATAAAAAAGTTGTTCTCTGCACATAGGCTCCATGAATCATTTCCAGTCACTGAAGCAAGCCCCTGCAATGAAAGGAAAGCGACACTGGCCAATCTCGAATGTCCTCACTGGAAAAGGAGATGCCCTTGGTGACTACCAGAACTGTTTAAAAGCATGTCTCTGATGGCGATTGGCAGTTGAGAGCCGGCAGGGCACTGACTGACATGCAGGGCACTGCTTCCAGCACCACCTCTCAAACATAACCGTTCATAGGCTTCACTAACCACCTTGGCTATCCAGCTTTGACATGATAACATCTTGACCTCGTCACATTAGAAACCCGCTGCCATCACCTCAGCATACGTGATTCATTACAAAGCTTTGCACTCATCACTGTAGCCCCATTCCATAAAACAGGCCCACCAACCATGCCAATCCAACACCACCTCATCATCCAACTGCTGTCATCTCAGCATACCCAACTTGTTACAAGGCATTCCCTGCTGTTAGTATAATGTAAGCCAGTACAATCTGTTGCATATTACTTGTAAAGGAAATGAGAACCATCAAGTAACCTATGTTGTCCCAGAAATTACCTATCCTGGTATCCCAATAACCTGCTAGATCATAACATTTGATTCTGGGACCATATGACTGTAACCAAATAAATTTTGATAAGAAACACAAGACTGATTTGTTACACAATGGATTTATCCCTCCAAAAATAAATATTCCTTGCTAAAATTTTGGTAAATTAGAAGTAATTATTAGTTAATTACAATGGGGTACTGAAAAGTTCTTGGCTATATCAAAAAAGAATTTTTTAAAAATTGTGATGTTTATTCTGATTTTAGGATTTAAGATTTTAGGAAGTGGGTCCACCTGAGCACTTTTCAGTATCCATTTGTTGCTCTATATGTAAATATATGACATCATAAGTAGGTTTGATCAAATATGTTAAAGTTTATAGTAACAAATCAAATGCTAATTCATTGGAAATGATTTTACTATAGGAATGCATTGTAAATTATTTATTAGTCATTTATGTAAGCTGTCTTATCACTGATAGGATTTATTAAACAAATCCATCCAAACTTTCATTCCCTCTAATGATTACATATATAGTGACATAGCAAATAATAAAGCATAGATAGAAATTCATTGCAAATGATTTTACTATAGGAATGCATTGCAGATTATTTACTAGCCATTTATGTAAGCTGTCTTATCACTGATAGGATTTCTTAAACAAATCCATCCAAACTTTCATTCCCTCTAATGATTACATATATAGTGACATAGCAAATACTAAAAGCATAGATAGAAATTCATTGCAAATGATTTTACTATAGGAATGCATTGCAGATTATTTACTAGCCATTTATGTAAGCTGTCTTCTCACTGATAGGATTTATTAAACAAATCCATCCAAACTTTCATTCCCTCTAATGATTACATATATAGTGACATAGCAAATACTAAAAGCATAGATAGAAATTCATTGCAAATGATTTTACTATAGGAATGCATTGCAGATTATTTACTAATCATTTATGTAAGCTGTCTTATCACTGATAGGATTTATTAAACAAATCCATGAAAATTGTTCTTGGGAAGATATTTAAAATGTACTCTGTTCTTTTCATATATTAGATTGATTGTTACCTGCTTTTGGCACTATCTGCCAGGCACCAAATACAAGTTTTTGACATAAATTTCATTGTATCTATCAGAAAAACATGATCTAAACCACCTGCATGTTTTTGTTGCTGATAATCCCCCAAAAGAAAAAAAAATGTACAATAAATATTATTATTATTATTTTCATTTCTTTCATCAGCCTTATATATATATATATATATATATATATATATATATATCACTTTAAATGTTATTTTTAGTAATGGATACTCATATTTGAGTAGATCCTCTGTCTATTTTTCAAACAGTATATTTATTTTTGTCTACTGGCCTGAATATTCAAGAAACCTTATTAAAGAAAAATATGCACTCTCCAGCAGGATTTGAACCTGTATCCACCTTGGCAGGAGAAACTATCATTATATCCAATGTGCTTTAGACTGTCTCAGCCATGAATTGTCAATGATCAAACAATAGTTGAATAATGCCGGAGAGTGCATTTTTAAAAAAAATAAGAAATCTCTTATTATTCAGGCTGGTAGACAAAAATAAATATACTGTTTAATAAATAAATGGAGTGTCTACTTAAATATGAGTATCCACTATAAATAATAATCCATTACTACTTTAGAAATATAAGCCCTGGGTATGACGATAAACTACATCTAGCAGCAAAGACCTCTGATTGGGAGATTGGAGGTTTTGAGGAATGTGGAACAACATCTTAATTGTTGTTGTACCTAGGTCCACCCTGATCTGGGGTGGTAGCATCTGTTAGCGTCCTAGCTATGAGCAAATAGTTACCCCCCCCAACAAAAATAAAATTCTATAGTAAAAATACGAGCATTGCATTTTTAGATAAAAAAATTACCAACAATACATCAATCAACTTAAAAGAACTCTTTCATGACATTAGTCCATATAATATCCTACAATTTCTTAAAGAAATCAAACTGTATTCCAAAATATAACTTATATTATAAAACTACAACATAAACCACACATATCACTGCCTCTAATAATTATGCCCACAAAAACATGTATATGCACAAAAGCCGAGCATCATTTACCATGTATTCAATTGTGAAAGCAGAATAACATATTTTTATTATTTCAAAGTTCCCAAGAAAGTTAAATTTGTCATAGGGAGTTGATGTGGCATTAAACAAACAAATAAATATATATATCATTAAATAATTTAGACAAGTTTTGTCTACTTATTTTTAATAGGGTCCTCTCATAATTATGGACAAGTTTCTTAGTATCCTTATTAAAGGAAGAAAGAAAATTACCATGTTGACACATATTCATTTTATTCTGAGTACTTTCAACATAAGCACAATGTTGTCATCAGGGTCTTGTGTTGTGTTTCTCATTTTTCTAAGACAAAAAATTGTTGTGTTCATCTGAAAATTAAATTTTTTATGCAAAAAACACTAAGGTTATGTACTGTACAATTTTGGACTTTATCATGTTGGCTAGTATGCAAATATCAAGGAAGGTAAGTAAGTTATTGTAATTTCTAAATAGATTTAAAAAAGAAAAAAATGCCTATTATTAAATGATGTGAAGGGGAGCTGAAAAGTTCAGTTTGATCCACTTCCCATAATCTGACCAAATTACCAAACAGATTTTTTTAGAAGGCCTTGTGGTTTGAGCTAAGAATTCTTTGCCACCCTTACTACACCTCATAGAACAAGAGAGAAATGAAATTAGCTGCTTTTGCTTGTATAAGTGGTCATGGAAAATCGATCCTTGGTTCAGAATTGCTTACCTCTGAAGACAGCCGATAAAATGTGTTCACATAAGCCAGGCCTCCTTGAAGTCCTTCAAATATCACAATACCAAGTACAACCCAGAAACTAGGCAAGAAATGATACAGAACTTGGCACTGTAATAAAGCAAGCACACCAAACTGCAAGAGAAGATTTGGAAAAAAAAAAAAAAGAAAAAAAAAAAAAAAAAAAGAAAAAATTAAATTAAAAATTAAATTCGAAGAGGCACACAACGAAAGAGAGCACCCCCTGGTTGTATAATATGTGATCATGAGATCAGGGGGGAGTGTAGTAGTAATAGGTGTTGTGACGAAAGAAATGACTTACCACAGAGATTGAAAAGAGCATGGACGTGTCTTGCGTGCAAAGTGCTGAAAAGAAAATATGCCCACTCTGGAGGGGGGGGGGGTTCAATTTATGAGTGCTTGTCTTGATCTCCGGGGTAAGTCATTTCTTTCGTCACAACACCTATTACTACTACAATTATTATTTCTAATTTGAAAGGCAATATAAATAACCCTATCCCAAGCAGGTGTCGGTGGCTCTTTTGCCAGCACACAAAGTTTAATTGCTACTGGTCTTTTTTTGGTTGGGGCATTGATTTGAAACTCCAGATGTTACTAAAAAATAGACAGTCATGAACAAAATCTAATGTGTTATTCTTGTGACAGAAGAGAGTCGGGGAAACACACACACACACACACGTATATCTTTTTTTATTGAAATTGGAGTGGATCTGAGTAGTGAAATTAGATCAGAGCATTTTTGTTTCCTGAGAGGACAATGGAAATGTAAATAGGCATAATGAGCCTTAAGAGGAACTGAGGACTCTACCTTTGCATGCTGGAAGAGACGTATGTTTAAGTAGCCCCCTAGTAAGTAGCATGTTGGACTGGGTTTTCTCATATTTTGTTGATATGAAAACTTGTGTGTCATTTACTAGTAAATGACAGATGGGTAGGGGAGGAAATGTGACAGAGAAGAGAGTTGGACACACACACACACACACACACACGTATATTTTTTTTTTATTGAAATTGGAGTGGATCTGAGTAGCAAAATTAGATCAGAGCATTTTTGTTTACTGATAGGAAATCTGATCTAGGGCAGGAGTTGTACCCATTTGGAATTGGGTCATTAGAAAAGACAATGGAAATGGTTGAAATAATTTTTATTGGTTGAAATTATAAATAGAACTTAGTAAGCTATGAGGAACTTTGGAATGCACATGATTTTGGTTGAAAGTAGCCAGAACCCATGATAATCGCATGCGAAGTAGTAAGGCCAAGGGTCGATTATGACCAGCCAGGTCTATCTATATAAATGCGTAGTTATGCTGAAAAAAGTGTTAGTTTTTGGCTCGTCTGTCTTCAAGTGCAGTCGGACTGGGTGGAGAGATGTCGGAAATTGAAAGTGAGCAGAGTTGAATGGAAGGCACGAAGAAGTACGAAAGTGACGTCAGAGATTGGAACATAACGACCACTAACATGTGCTGTTGATATAAGAACGAAGAAGCAAATTACTCCTCCAACATCTAAGACTACTATTGCTACTATTATTACTACCACTGGGAACGGAACAGTTGAACAAGCCACCTCTCTCCTTTAACAAAATTACACAAAGTATTTTCTTTTGTTTTGTTGATCATCATTCATACACGAGAGACTGGAGATAATTCTTGGAGAGGAAGTAGAGAGAATTTTGGCCCGAGCAAGACGAATTATTCTCTCCATCTCCTTGCAGACGGAAGAGAGAGACAGTGGAGAGTCGAGTTGGAAACTCGACAGGGAGAGGAAGTGACGTCAGAGATTGGAACGAAGTGTCCGCTAACATGTACTGTTGATATAAGTACCACTGCTTCTGCTACCATGAAGATTACTACTACTGTTACTACTGCCGAGGCGGAATGCAACTATAAACTTTAAGTGCGCACAGAAACCTTTATCTCTCTATCGCAAGAGTCGTATATCGTTCTGAGATGATTTAACAAGTTAATCACAACCCACACTCTCTGTGTCTAGAATCCAGTGTATGAGTTTTTACGTCAAATACTTTTCTTTTCTGTAACCAGTTTCTTTTCTATGCTATTCTTTTCTGCTATATAAAAGAAATTAACAATTCAACCATTGAATAGTTGTTTCTCCGGCTTTCTGCAGATATATATACATATTTTTTTTTTTTTTGGTGCATTCTAAATTTCTTAGCACAGACTCTCCAGTTGTGTCTACATCTTCAGTCAACTGTGAATGGATGAACATCACTTCTGCTTTCTGGATCAAACCAAACACAATGTGGGCAGGAAGCAGGATTAAACCAGTGGACCGGTCGAATGATCTACGGATGCTCAGGGGACCTACGGCCACTCCCTTAAGTTCAGTTAAGACTGAGTAGACACCTCCACCCAGAGAGTAAGACATTGGAGGTTGAGGGGCTGGGGCGAAAGTGTTAGATTCTAAAGTCAATTTTGAATATAATGAATCCTACTTTCATTACATAATTGCTGACATCAGCATATTGTTTGCTGATGTGATTTTTGTCATTTTTAGACAATTACATATCGTCTTACATTGACTTTTCGATACAGGTACTTGATGACATAAGTACACAAGTATTTCAAAGTATGAATACTTTGCATTTCAAAGTACATTCGGTATGAATACTTTGCATTTCAAAGTACATTCGGTATGAATACTTTGCATTTCAAAGTACATTCGGTATGAATACTTTGCATTTCAAAGTACATTCGGTATGAATACTTTGCATTTCAAAGTACATTCGGTATGAATACTTTGCATTTCAAAGTACATTCGGTATGAATACTTTGCATTTCAAAGTACATTCGGTATGAATACTTTGCATTTCAAAGTACATTCGGTATGAATACTTTGCATTTCAAAGTACATTCGGTATGAATACTTTGCATTTCAAAGTACATTCGGTATGAATACTTTGCATTTCAAAGTACATTCGGTATGAATACTTTGCATTTCAAAGTACATTCGGTATGAATACTTTGCATTTCAAAGTACATTCGGTATGAATACTTTGCATTTCAAAGTACATTCGGTATGAATACTTTGCATTTCAAAGTACATTCGGTATGAATACTTTGCATTTCAAAGTACATTCGGTATGAATACTTTGCATTGCAAATGAAGATGTTGCATTAAAGCATTTGGTTTATTTACTTTTCAAACGCTTACTTTTGATGACATCACCAGTTCCAGACCTAATAAAAATTTTAAATTGAAGATAAATGGTAAAAGAATAATCCTGCAAAGTTTCAAACAATTTAAGCCATTATTTGGAGTCCTAAGGCATTTGAAAATTGGCAGGTAAAAACAGCCCCACCTCTAGTTCAATTTCCCAATTCCAAAATAAACTGTCTGTGATAGGGTTAATATCTACAATAATTAATGATTATTACATATTGAGTTTTGGCAAAACCATTTACTTTGCAGTAATGCCTTTGGGAAAAGAAGGAATACACTTCCCCTTCCAGCTATAGCAGTGATTCTTAACCTTTTTCATTGTTTGTACCCCTTTCAAACCACCAACTAGTTCTTGCACCCCCTTCCAGAATAGATGAAAAATTATATTGATCTCATGTGTAAATAACAAAACCATTGTGGTTCTTTAATCTTTATTCACATAACTGACAACAAAATAATGCATTATGAAAACCCACATTACATTCATATTAGCAAAATATAAAATTATGTTATGATGGTAGCAATTGGTAAAATTTCTACAATGTAAACTTTTATGTCAGATTGCTGAATGCTACACTAGAGTTTCCTTAATAAACTAACCATAATCATTCAGTATCCTCGCAACACTTAGGAACTGATATTGCACACCTGGTTAAGAACCATTGAACTATAGGTTAATAACAAGGTTAGTTGAAGCCCTTTAAACATGTAAAAGGCAAACCAATTAACATAGGGTTACTTAAGCAGAAAAAAAACACACAATATAAAGCAAAAAAAAAAAAGAGAAAAAAGTAAAAAAAAGAGAAAAAAGTAAAAAAAAGAGAAAAAAAGAAAAGAAGAATTCCTAGTCTAGATAAAAGGAAAATGATGTTTGCCATTTATCCATGCATTAAATATTGCTGCCACTTCTGAACTGGTGCTTCTGCCATCTAGAGATCTAGATCCATGAAAGAATCTGCAATGTTATCAGTTCTAACTTGGCATCTCGGCTTAAATCACTTTCCTATTACTGTAACATAGCTTCCCAGTGCAGTTTCTATAAAAATTTTAATGACAACTTTTCAGATGAGCTTTCCTCTTTTGTACTTCAACTTCATTTAAGCGCAGTACTAGATTGGCAGCTAGGTCTCATCATTTTACTCTTGAACTTGCTAAGTGTAAGTTCTATGTTTTAACTCTGCCCAGGCCTGTGTCACCTCACAGCAAAACATGGGAACCAACAAACAATCACTTACATTGGAAACATGATTTACACTGAAGGCTGGAGTGAGGTGAGGAAAAATGAAGGCCTGCTGCTGGGGAGAAGCGTGCTTGGTGGAAAGAAAACAAGGCAACACTGGGAGAGAGCATATTCACATGTTGCAATTGAGACTGTCACTCCAGTGTGGGCCTGTACAGCCATGCTGCACTGCTATCAGCAGGTGAGGCATAAGTCTTAGGGCAGAAATCCAAGGTTTCTTGAGGCCGACGGATGCTACACACACAAAATTTTATGCTAATGGTTTCTTCTCTCACAATTATCGACTGTGGAACACTTTTCCGGTTTCTTATTTGCCAACTATGATCTTCAAAAACTGAAATGCAACATTAATTTCATCTTCTGTCTTCTTGAATCCAGTTTTCTTTATTGTCGTCTCCTGAACAACTTTTACAGTTTCTTTTACTTTTAGTAATCCCTTGTGTCTTTGTATAAGGTGAAGTGATTGAAGAAAAAAAAAAAAAAAAAAAAAAAAAAAGGTATGAACCTAGCACATCAGCACCACACTAAAAAACAAATGCCAAAAAATCCTGCAACAGAAATTCCAGATGTGCCATCCTTCACTTAACCCCATTTCACAGGAAGTCTACAGGAACCAATGGTGATACAAAGCTATTTTTTGCCGATTTTTCTTTTCTTTTTTTTTTTTTTTTAAAGTTAAGGTCACTAAATTAAATACTAGCCAAATCTGTTTAGTTTTGTACTATTGCCTTTGAGAAAAGCATGAACCCAATTTTTCCCACTTCAGCTATAGGTCAATTAGCAGAATAAACAAGATTCTCTAACCTGGAGTAGCAGCCAGTCTAGGAGAAAGACAACTCTGAATTCAAAACCTTAGAGAAGGTAAACTACTCCACTATCTTTCCCAAGAAGTCATTACAGTTCACAGATAAAGAAAAAGGAATCTGTGGAGAGCCATGATCACCTACATCCTGAAGGGACATGGCATAGATGACTACTCTGAATTCAAAACCTTAGAGAAGGTAATGGTAAACTACTCCACTATCTTTCCCAATACGTCATGCCAATTCACAGATAATAAAAAAAAAGATAGGAGCCTGTTGGTAGCCATGGTTGATTACATTCTGAAGATATATAGTATTTTAAAAAGCAGACTCACTTGTAAGAAAGCAGGTATCCAAAGCTTTTTGATGTGATATAAATTCACAGAGGACCTTGCTATAAACACTCCAATCTGGTAGTCAACTTGTAACCTGAGAAAAGAAAATGAAATTTGACATTATATTTATATTATAATTTGATTATATATATATATATATATATATATATATATATATATATATATATATATATATATTTATATTAAAAAGAAGAGAGAGACCGCAAACGTTTTTGGTTGTAATGTGGATTTCAAAAATATACAATTTTATTTAAAAAAGGAGCATTTTAAAATAAAATCGTTTATTACCATCTTTGTTCACCACCTGATGAGATGCTTATATTAGGAATTGAAACAAATATGCATCTTTGTAATGATTACTTGTTTGTTTGTATGTAATAATTTAATATTGTTTTTAAAAAATCCACATTACATTCCCTTTTCTCTCATTGGAACTACTATAACCTCTTCTCTTTTATATATATATATATATATATATATATATATATATATATATATATATGGATAGATAGTAATTTTAAGTAATTAATCCAACATTGTTTCCAGTAGATAACCAGATGGAGATACTGATTTTCAGTACACAAACAACACACTTTGGAATGAGATCAGACATATATCGACAGCATGAAGGTTGAGGAATGGGATTGCCATTATCACCAGTAATAGCAAACATATACATGTAATACTTTGAAGAAATGACATTAAAATCCACATCACTAATGCCAACCCTATGACCAAGATATCTAGGTAAGTGGAGGTAGAGATGGATTATTGCATATGTTTCTAAGAATAATATTAATAGTTTCACTAACTGGGACATTAGTGAATAAATTTTTGACGTCATGTAAGGCTCTAGTTTCATTATAAAGTTTTTGTGGGCAATTGTAGGCCTGGCTACATATACGGCACTATAAAAGCGTACAAACAAAACTATCCGTTGCGTCATATTATATCTCAAATTTCCACTTTTGTGTATCAATTAACAAAAATCATAAAACAACTTATCACACCATACATCCCCAGTAAATATAGCATAAAATCAACTCTTGAAATAATTCAAATTCTAAAAAAATTAAAAACCTGATAATGAATGGGTTAAGCTTTTAAACCTGTTATTAGACTATGAAATTTAATTTTTTTTTATACTAATTATTTAATGCGAAAATTTGTTGATGTCGGCAAAAAACCGTTAACTCATGTCTATGGTTTAATAAATTTTCATTATTTAGAAACTTAATGTGTAGTTTTTCATGTCTGCATAAAGGGCATGGGTCATCCCAGGTTTTACAGGTTCTTGTTCTATTTATTATTTTCCATTTTACTTTTGCTGTTTTATTCATTTCTTTTAAATGCCAAAAATATTTGGATAGAGATATCTGATTTCTATTTCTAATATTATTGAAGGAGATTTTGTGTTGTCTGCATCTAATTTTAAACTCATTCTTCGTTGAACCAATGTATATCCTTTCAGTGTTAGGACTCTCAATGGATGAGATAGTGCATTGGTATACAATTATATATATTTGTGCAGCATTTATTTTCCAACGGGCAGTTTTAGGGTTTCTACAATCACATAATTTTTCATTATTTTTGTCTAATTGCAGTTTAGTAGTTTTATTAATACTGTTTTGGCATGCGTGTTTTTCCAGGATTTTATTATTATGTTTTTTTATGATTCTTTCTAGATTTTCAGTGCAACTGTAACTTAATTTTAAGGTGTTTTTATTAAAGATCTTGCTAAGTCTGCTACTGGTAGGAAAGTGTTTTTCAATTAAAGCTAGGAAATTCTGTCCTAGCTTAATACTAACCATTGGTTGAACAGAGGGGTATACCAAATGATTTTTCTTTTCCTGTTTTTCTTCTGGTTAGTACTATTGTTTCTATAATTTATGTTAGTGTTTTTGTATCCACTATTTTTTAGGGCTGTGTTATAAAAATTACTGTGTTGTTGGAATATTTCCTTATTAGAGGAGTTCATGCTGATTCTTTTCTCTATTGATGTGGATATATGCTTAATTATAGATGGAGGGTGGTTTAAATTAGGGTGTACATACAAGGGGTTAGCGTTAGGTTTTCTGTAAGGTAGATATATGGTGTTCATTAAGTCTAGAGTTACGTCGAGGAAGTTTACCCCTTTTTAATTTAGTATTGACTGTAGTTTTTAAATTTAGTTTTCTGAATTTACTATATATTATCTTTCTAATTTTTTCTATTTTAAAATTTATGGAGCTCCTCACTACCATGAGCCCATCATCCCTGTATAGCCCGATGTCCTTAATGTCTAATTCATGGTGCGCAGTTAGATTGTATAGTATAAATAGACCGACAAGGTCAGAAGACTTTGCAGAGTCTAAAGATCCCATGGTGATGTCAAAATTGTCATTAGTGTTTTTAATCCATTGGTCCCCATTATGAATGAGGACAGATTTTTTTGCACTAAGAATTATGTTCGTTTCTTCCTTAGTTAAGTCAGAATATACAGTAGCAAACTCCAGGGCAGTCGTGAATAGATCTCTTGATATTGACTGGTAATAATCCACAATATCGAACTGTATTAGGGTGCAATCAGTCTTATCATTGATGTTGGTAAACCAATTGATGACTTCTTTGGTATTAATCCAGAGTGTTAATCAAAGGCAGTTTTTGATTTGCCTAGTGATCCTTTCTAGAATTCTTTTGCTTATCTTTCCTATGTCGGGTCTGGTTGGGTTTATCATTTTGGTAGTGGGGTCTTCCTAAAAATCTTGTTTGTGGTCCTTAAGAGTGATGTAGCATTCCTTTTCAGCTAGTTTGCTTACCCTATCACTTATTTTTAATCTTTCAGCAATAATTTTACTAGTTCTGTTGATACTGTCTACCATATTAATATTGTTATTATAAGCTTTTTTATAAGGCTTAGTTAAATTTTTTTAAATTAATTTGTTGTAGTCGTCTGCTGTCAATTTGTAGAAGTTTCCTGTTTTGTCAGACTTAACTAGTATTTTATCACTGTCGTTGATGCTTTTAACTATTTGGCGTAGATGTTTTTGTAAGTTGCTTTTCTTTTTTTGAAATTATATATACACACACACACACACACACACACACACACACACACACAGTATACAGCAAAAAAATCTAAAATTACCTAATGTGTGTATAGACTATTTCAAACCTGCACAACCTTATGCTACTCTACTTCAACCCTAGACTGACTGTCTTAGAATCAGGGGTTTTGAATTTAGTTTAGATGGCAGTTAGGGTGAAGGTACAGGCCTACTCAAAGGGATGCCTTGTTTCAATATGGAGCCTGGTTGGTGACAAGGGGAGAGTGTGAGTTATCACTAAGGAGAGAAAGGCTGGGATGGGAGTTTATTTATGACCAAAGCTTTTAGTTGTATGTAAATGAATTTAGGTTCCTGCTAGGGGATACCAAACTATACCAACCTCATGTATGTATTAATAGGATTGACAATAAATTGTACTTAGACAATAAGTGATATTATTAAGCGATAGGGGGATTTAAAGGCAAAACAATTTAAAGTCAGAATAAATTATCTAAATAACAGATCCTTAAAATCTGTAAGCAATACGAAAACATCCAGTAGAATAAATCATGTTGTACAACACACATGCATACACACACACATGCATATATATATACACACACACACACACACGCACACACACACACACACGTTTAAGATTGATGGTTAAAGTTTTATTCATTTCAGAATATATTTCTCGTAAGACAATATAAATTAGCTTTATTGTGTACGCTTTATGAAGAATTTATTTCTCTTTCAAATGATGTAAAAACTATATTTTTCTATAACTTGAAAAATTTTAATGCTGGATTAATTTAAATGATCCAAATTTGTCAGCAAAATAAGTTTAAGACCGCATGGGTATTACGCAAATTATTTTCTAAATGGGTGGTCACATCGCTGGTCATTAATGCATTATACAGTATAATAACTGAGCATTGTTATACAATTAATTCACTATGGGATAGTGTCATAGTCTAAGCCTAGTGACTTGATCACTACGTATATATATATATATATATATATATATATATATGTGTGTGTGTGCAGGTATGCAGAGAAATAGGAAAGAACATGTTAGGTAAATAATCCGGAGTTCTTTAGTATTTTTGTTTTTATTTTTAAAAAGTCAGAGCTCCATAATACATACAGAAGTAGAGCTTATATTATAATATTTAAAAAAAAAAATGATTCCTTCGCTACATAAGAGTTCTCATGTTTCAAAAACGAGAGCTGAAACCCTCAATATAATTTTTGAAATTAAGTTGAATTATCAAGTATCGAGTCCTGTTTCATCTTCAAGTGAAAATTTAGGAATAAGCTATCTTGTGGTTTGCATGTGTTTATAAGTATGGCCTCTTGTAACATTAATTACTATGGAAACGGCTGGGGGTGGCCATATTGGTTAGGTGGTCGAAGAGTTAATTCTTATCTACAGACCAGTCACCTTCGGAAAGTTTATGTCAGGTTATGGTGGGGTCTCTATTTCAAATCTGATGGTGGCGGTATATATATATATATATATATAATATCTGGCCAGTCGTATTTGAGGATACCCATCTATTAGGGCGGCTAGCCAATCCTTATTGCAGACACTTTCTCTACACCCACAGAGCCAACCTGTGGTTTAAACTATACTGAGCAGAACTTGGTTACAGTTTCTGGGAGAGAGCGTGTTAACTAGCGCGATCAACAATCTGAACAAGGCCAGCACATTCAAACCCTCAGTCATGATGACTTGTGACTTCGTGCTAACACAGCTATCAATGGCTCCCAAGGGTTCCCTCTACCCAATTTCACTCACAAAGTTTGGATCAACCTATGGTATGGTTTTCAAGCACTTTCCAAAATGTGCCGCATATTGGGATCGCCCCCTCCAGATTGATAACATCAGAAAATCTCCTTCCCGACAAATCAACCATGGTGAGATTCAAACCGGGATCTCATGGTAAGAAAGCAAATGTTCTAACAACTCGGTGACGTGCCCATACATATATATATATATACACACACACACATATACATACATACACACACATATATGTGCACACACACACACACACACATATGCACACACACACACACATATATATATATATACATATATATATTATTTATTTATTATAATTTTATCATATAGACAAAACCATTTTACTCACAACAAAGATGCAACTTGGTTTCAGTGCATTTTAACTGCACATCTATGGGTGAGGGTCTAAAATGTATACATATATATATACACATACATACACACACAAATATATATATGCACACACACACACACATATACACATACATATATATACATACATACACACATATACACATACATATATATACATACATACACACATATTATATATACATACATACACACATATATATACACACACATACACACATATATATACACACACACACACACACACACACACACATATATATTATACATACATACATACATACATACACACACACATATATATTCAGTGTCAGCTTTAAGTTTTTAATGTAGATTGCTTTGAGGATCTATAGATTTAATTTCTTATTTTCTTAGTGTAGAATCATTGTTATCAATCAGTATTTTTCTATACTGTCCATGTGAACAGGAATGTTGGTGTAAATGTCTCGCAATGGACGAATGTCTGACCATTTGTCCATTGTGAGACATTTGAGAAAGGTATAAATCTACCTCTTCTCACTCCAGATATGGGTTCATTAGTAAGTCTTGTATCACTAAACCATTATTATCTCCAAAAAAGAATTCTTACAATCTAAAGATATTTTCTAGCTTTAAATAACCTGGAAAGGGTTGATAAACCATTGAAAATGAATCAATAACTCAATTTAATATTATTTATCTCATCTGAGAAAGGAACTTTCAACTATTGAACTGTGTTGAATTTGAGATTTGTAAATTTGAAACTCCAGGTATTTAGAAAGCACCCGATTATCAAGACAAAGCAAATAGAAAGCAAGCAAAGAGCTGGCAGATTATAATTTTCTATGTATTTTTAATAACTAGAATTTTTTTTGCAACAAGATGATGCATGTTAAAATCCTCACAGTATTCAGTATTTTTGAAGTTATTGCTGACACTCTTTCTTGAGATTTATAAACTCTAGATTTTGTTCAATTTCACAAACCAATTGATGAAATTTAATAAGCCGATTTGTTTGGGAAAATACTTTGACAACAAGCTTACTTTGCAGTTTAATAATTTCTTTAATTAATTTTAAAGGACTTCATGCTAAACAATATATTTTAAGAAAATTTCTTTTTTCCTTTTTAACAGTGAAGAATAAATTCTTAGGATTTCTTACTCTTGAGCATGCAACATAAAACAGGCCATATGTAAATATTTCTTTCTGGAGTCAAATTCCAACTTTTTGAAGAATTTGTCCTTATGATTTGTTTATAGTTCTTGCAAATGCTGGGTGAACAGGATTCTTTTATATAAAGACTTAAAGAAAAGATATGCAAAAAACAATATTGAATTTTTATTAAATAAGTATTTGTTATTTTAATCATTAAATTCTTTTTAAAATAGTGGGTGTGTTTTGTATTTTAAATAATAAAACTTAATTTTTCCAAGAAAATTAATGAAAATTTATTGTACCAAGCTAGTAAAACCAACTGTACTTTGTACCCCTTACTGTTTGCACTTCTCTCCGAAATTTGGTTTTAATCGGTCAATGTATGGCTATTTTAGAGGGTGTGATGGATGAACTAATGGAAGTTAGATAATTTTGTATATAGATAGATTTATTGAGATTTTCAATCTTAAATACAGTGTACTGTTTCTGCAAATATTTAAATAATTTCTTAACAATATAATATTTAAATATCACATGAAGATATGTCGACATGTTTCTTTTATTTTTTTCTTTGATATGGTTTATCTTTGTTGTTATATTTCCTTGGAGGACTTTAACTTTTTTTTACCTTTTTGACAGTTTATATCAACATGCCTGCTTTTTGCTTTCTATATGAAGGTGAGAACTATTTTCAGTTTAAGAGATTTATTTTCATTATATCTCAGTGACAATTAAGAAAAAGAAAATCAGGTGATATTATAAACTGTTTAAAATGCCTATTTTACTAACATTGTCAGATGAGATTATTTGATGAGACTGATCATCCAGTTACCAAAACATGGTCTGATAGTTACAGAGGTTAATAATAAAATAAAAAGGAAGTTTCTGAACGGTTGATGTTCATGTATTTTGAAGTATAGTGAGCCCCTGCCTATTTGTGGCTTCACGCATTTGTGGATTTTTCTTTAGAACATATGTACTTATTATTCACGGAAACCCCAAATATTCGTGTGTTTTTCTGAAGAACATATGTACAAATTATTCACTGAGAACTCCCTCAATTCGCGTATTTTTCCGATAGAACATATTTAAAATATTCTTGTATTATTTTCCTATTATTTGAGTGACTTAAAACAAATAATGGTTCCTTTTTATGGTAAAAATTGCCAGAATTGTACATCTTCATTGTAAAAAAACAAACGCAAAAACATGCATAGTGCTTGGTCTTTGTTCTTTGTTTGGGGCTCAGCTGGGGTCTAAAAGTGGCTTATGCTAAGTCTGGGAGGGGGGCATCATCACAGTTCTGCTTTTATGTCTTGTTACATATATTATTTTATACAGTATTTTCAATGGTTGTATCAATCTATGCGTAATTAAAAACGGTTATTGTACGCATGAAAGAAAATTTACGCTAAGTGTATGGTCACCAATACTATTTTTCAAAAATGTTTTAAAAAGGGTCTGAAATATTTCTAAAGTGTTAAGGATGAAAGTTTAAGGCATATGGGGTTTTAACAATTGGAATAGGTACTTACAAGTACTGGGGGGGGGGGGGGTTACAAGTATTCGCGCATTCGAATATGGGTGACTCACTGTACTACTTTAGTCTGCTAATTTTAAAAATTCCAATGGATAGTCACAAAAAAAAAATTTAAAAAAAAATAAAATAAAAAATTAATTCATTTTTTATGGTTTATCAACCCTTTGCAAGTTATTTAAAGCCAGAAACTATTTTTAGATTGTAAAAATTTTTTTATTTGGAGATAATGATTTAGTGATACAAATCTTATTAATTAACCCATAGCTGGGGTGAAAATAAGTGGATTTATAGCTTTCCCAATGATATTTACATCTAAGTGAATATACTGTCTCCAACTGGAATTGGAATGGAGTCTCCGATTAACAATTCCAAGCCATTATTTATTACACCACCTGTACATTCAAGCTTACATGTGGTCAGCCATCAAGGTACTGAATAGGCACAAAATTGCTTATATTAGGTGATTGTATGGGAACCAGTGGTTCAACTTGATGTTGCTATAAGCAAAAAAAGAAAAAAAGACCAATAAAAGAAATAAATACTAATATTTATAATAAAAGAAATAATCTGCTTACCAACGATATTGATCAAAAGGAGTCAGCCAAAAGCCATTAAAATATAATAATTCAAACTGAAAAGATAATATAAAAATTCATTAGTGAAGACGAGAAGAAGTGCTGCAGGATAGTACAAAACATACAATAACCACATAAACATAATAGCTTTAGATGCAATTTCCATAGCTTAGAGGATTAAGATGTTGGTTTGTGAGTTTAGTGACATAGTAATTATGAGTTCAATCCCTTGCCTGGGTAGTGTGTACTTGGACTCGGTGGAAACTGGGCGAGCAACAACTCAGCAGTACTAAAATGAGAACTAGACATGGGTAGGGGAGTGAGAACAATCTTGTAGATTAAATAAAGGACTGAGCTCAAAATTTCCTGTAAGTTACCTGGATACAATCACTTGATAGGCCGGAAGGCACAATGGCTGAAACATTGTGATAACAACAACAAACATGAGGATAATAGTCTGCATGTAAATAATGGAAATAATTCAACTTCTTGTATCAAAATTAAAATGAGCAGCATACAGTAAGACCCTGGGTTACGACAATGACTTGTGATTATGACACAATCTAGAATAATCTTGTTTCATTTTATACTATTTGCTTTGTATATAAGTCAGGATAGGTCAGTTCCTGCTTGTACACCATATTGGTTTGTTATGCATCCTAGTACTGCAAGAACAAGATCTTATGCTTAGTCATTTCATCTACCAAGAGCCAATGACATCACTGGCAATAAATATATAAGCAGCTTAAAAAAATTTAATGGTTGGCAATCTTGTCTTGCTAGATCAATTATGACTGAGTAGCGAGTTTGATCCTTACTGGGTGCTCCATACTTTCGGCCTTGTGTCACATCTAAGCTACACTTAGAAAATCACAAGGATTGGCTAGGAGTGAAGCCGATTTACATCTATATTAATCTCATTCAGTGATTAGACATTATTTTCCCAACAAAAACGTGATACAAAAGCACTTTGGCCTTCAAGGTATGTCGGCATATTTTCAGGACAATCTTTGAGATACAATGTGATTCCATGCTAAGCTGATCATTCTAAGTTGGTTCTGAGGTAAATCAAATAGTGAATGGTTCTCATGTTATTTAATAGCAGTGTTTAAAAAAAATCTGTTTTCTTTATTTTTGAGGGTCAGAAAAAAAAACAGCAATAAAAATAGTTAATGAATACCATATGATATATCAATTTATTGTACCTGGGATCTTGGCTTCAGTCACTTTCCTACCTCCCTGTTCCATTTCTATAAATACTTTCATGGTAATTGTTGTGATGACTTTTACTCTTTGGCGCCTCAACTTCACAAATTTAAGCAACGTACTAGATTGGCAGCTAGGTCTCATCCTTTTTTGTTGAAAATTCTAAATATAAGTTCTATACTAATGGTTTCCTCTCTTGCACTTCTTGCTTGTGGAACTCTTCCAGCTTCTTGTTTTCCAATCAACTATAATCTTCAAACATTTGGATGCATCATCAATTGTTATCTTCAATCTCCTTGCATCTTGGTCTTTTAATAGGCTCTCTTCAACATTTTCTTGTTTTTTTTTCATTTTCAGTAACATCTTAGTGGCTTTACCACTTTGCTTGGAGTGAAATGGTTATATAATAAAATTTATATCATGAACTAATATCTTCATCTTACTATTATTACAATATTTCAGCCATTGTCCCTTGGACTTCTTCAGATGTCTGTTAATCTGGATAACCTTCAGGGAATTTCAAACTGAACCCTTTATTTATGTCGGAGTTTTTGGGTACTGTATGTACTAGTGAGACAACCAAAATGAGCTGACTCATTTTATAGTCCACCAAGAAAAGGCTTAACCAATCAGAAAGCACTGAATATTCAATCCGACGTGTATAAAGGCAGCCATTTTGTTTTTTCTCTGAATCTTCACTGCCAAACTCAGATATTGAAGACCTGAAGAATTACTGAACAGATGCTACTAGTGATATTGGCGTTGTTCCATTGAACACATTACGTACTGCACTGGATTCTATATTCAAAGACTACGACAAACATGGTCAACAATTTACTCTACAGTAGTGTGTTCTTGCTTGGCTATCCAGTAGCATGGAATACTGATTATTTTTCAAAATAATTTTCTCTGCAGAAGGATTATTTTGTTCTATATTTATTACATTTATATAAAAAATTCCTAGCAGATTGTTTATTTGAACTGACACACTTATAAGTTGAAAAATTTGCCTCAGCAGGACTGTTCCAGATAGCACTTGTATTTGGTAAAAAGAAAAAGAAAAAGAGCATGAATTTATCAGCCAATCACTCATCTATAGATTAAATAGTAGGGTAGACTGGCCTCTGCTAGCATTTATTTTCTATGACGGAATTCATGATATTAGAAATGGAAAATAGACAATTGTGTCATTAACAGAATCACTTACCAAAGCTTGATTGATATAATATTCAGCTACATAGACCAAAAACAGTGGCACCATATATTTTAGAAGCTTCTGAAATATAAAAAATACCAGAATAAGTTCAACTGTTTCATTCTAATGAGTATTCTTAATTTCTGGAAGGCACCTTTGTCTCTTCTAATGTAAAAAATTAGATATTATGCAGCAGTTCAGCTCTCTTTTCTTTGTTTCTAACGAAATTTTCCTGTTTCTTAATACTTTGCTTAGTTTCTGGAAAGCAACTTTCACTATTCCAATGTGCCATTGTGTTGCATTTTGCCCAGATTTTATTTTGTGCTGAACAATTTTAAATTAACAAAGATGTTATTATTTTTTGTTTTTTATTTACTCAATTTTGCTTGAAGCTCATAAATTTCAATGCCCAATATTTCTATAGACACTTTCTAATTATGAAATGGACAAAGTCTGACAATTATTTTAAGACATTTTTATGTTTATACATTCTTTTTATAGATACAAATATTTAAGTAAATGCTCTGTTTATAATAAACAGTATTAAACAACATTTACCGGCCTGAATGTCTGAGAAATTTTCATAGAAAATATTCGCCCTCTGACAGGAATTGAACCTGTATCCTATACAGAACTGTCTTATAGCCTGACGTGCCTTTAACTGATTTGGCCACAGAGGAGCATTCAGTTAGCAAGGTCGAATTTACTGCCTTTAAACTTCAATCTTCCACGAATCTCTCACGTACATTCATATTTGCTCAAAGCGTATCCAAATGTAAACAAATGATGTCACACATTATGAAATGGTCACACATTATGAAATAATTTTAGGACATTTTTATGTTTATACATTATTTTTATAGATACAAATTCAGGCCGGTAAATGTTGTTAATACTGTTTATTATAAACAGAGCATTTACTTAAATATTTGAATGTATGTGAGAGATTCATGTAAGATTGAAGTTTAAAGGCAGTAAATTCGACCTTGCTAACTGAACATGGCATCCAATTTTTTAGAGATGGGGTTACTTAAAATTTTAAATGTCAGCCCTAAGATTAGACAAAAAGGGATCAAATTTTAAGGAAACTTTATGCAGTAATGGGTTAATTACATTATTATTATTATTATTGAATATATGATAAAATCCTTCAGAAAGAGAAATTTACTCTCATCACACAGTGTTTTATCCAGAGTCACTTGCTAGGTTGGTTTATTTCTCGTCTACATTTTCCCTAGACTGATTACTACCTAAGGCTAGAGAGCCCAATCTACCTTGCTATTTAACCACTCTGAATATGAGAGATGAATCCTTTGATAAAAATTATGACTGACAGGCCATATTGTTTAATATATTACATTCATATTGAAATGTCTTTTTTGCTAAGATAAGATGCTATAGTAAATAATATTTTACTTACCACAATTCTGAGCAGTTTCTCTTTTGGAGAAAGAATAAGTCGTGGTGGATTTGCTTAAAAAAAAAAAAAAAAAAAAAAAAAAAAAAAATTACAATTAAAAATAAATTTATTACTCTTAGGTGCCTAATACAAAGGAGGTATTAATAATTGCTGGGAATAAAGACATTTGCTTCTCTTAGGTGCCTAATACAAAGGAGGTATTAATAATTGCTGGGAATAAAGACATTTGCTTCTCTTAGGCGTCTAATGCAAAGAAGGTCTTAATAATTGTTAGGTGTGTCATAATTTTTCTCAACATGCAATAAACAGAGAAGTTGGAAAATCCTTTAAAAGGATATAAATTTTGAATCTAAGTAAAAGGACATTAAAAAAACAAAAAACATTTAAGTTTATAAAAAAATGGGACATGCTAATTCTGGAAAGAAAAAAAAACAAAAACAACAGAACACTTTTAAACAATGCATATCAGACTTAGGCCTGATATTGGTAACATGTAACCCAGTACAACCATATGGACGGATGGTTAGCATCTAAAATAGCTGCCTTACTAGTTTTTCTGTTGGTGCGGGGGATAGCATGTCACCCTGCAGGATGAAAAACAAGATCTGTCAAAGGGTGGGTGAGTTTCTTATAGGAGCCAACAGGTATATATGAGGTCTGATCAAATAGTATCGGGAATGTTACTATTGTAATGGAGATAAATATGTAGAGTGGAGCTGCTTGGCACAGATTGACCTTGAACTCTGTCACACACATACTAAGTTATAATGTTCTCACCGCCCACTTCCATTGTTTATAGTAGTGCTTCTAAGAAAAGTTTGTAGAGTGTGGTCGACTCACCACACCACCAAATTCCCCAGGTCTGACAACTACAATCTTCCCCAGATCTTGATCCTTGTGAACTATTACAGTTCAAAAATCAAATCCCAATTGGAAGGAACAAGATTTTAAGACATTGATGAAATCCAAGAGAATGCCACATGGCTGCTGCTCACAATCCCAAAAATAGAGTTCCAGAAATGCTTCCATCAATGAAGACGACACTGGATAAAGTGTGTGGCTTTAGAAGGGGACTACTCCGAAGGAGATGAAATGCTGAAATAATGCATGTTGTTTTATTTTTATGGTACTAGAACTGATACGTTTTTTATCAGACCTCTCTCTATTATATATATATATATATATAGGGAAAAGTTGTTCCAATCAGAGAAAAATGTATATTTTAAAAAAGAGAGAAACCGCAAACATTGGTTGTAATGTGCATTTGAACAAAGAGATATTAAAAGAACATAAGGAAAATTTATTCCTTTTAAAAATTTATTCTTTTTATTTGCCTGAAGAAGGTTATGAGACTGGAAACACATGTAGCAGAAATATAAAGAATAAAATATATATACTAAAACAAATCTACCAAAAATATTTGTGGTTTCTTTCTTTTTTAAAAGATATATATATATATATATATATATATATATATAGCATCACTCCTTCATAGTGAACTTTTCAGCCTACCCTGATAATTAGTTTCCTGGTTGAGAAATATTAAAATCCAATTTGACATATAAGGGATGTGTGGCTGACAAAATGGATAGCAGCTCGGAATGATCATTACTTAAGGGATGACTTGGTAGCACATATTATCATTTAAGCATTTTTATAAAGCGAAAACATCTATCTATAGCTATCAGAAATCATACATTACTTAGTGCAAATAGAGATTTTAAAACCAAGTTTTTAGACAAAAAATGTCGACAGGGGTTCAAACCTGCACATGGCTAACAGTTTCATTAGTTTGAAAGTTTTGTTTCAATAGAAACTGGGTATGAAGTAGATGAACAATTTGGCATTTAAAATATTCAGCATTTAAAAAAAAAAAACATTCCAATTAATCTTTGAGCTGTATAATGTGAAATTTTAAAAGCAAAATTTAACAAACCAATCTCACAGATAACAGTCAACTTTATAAGTACATAAATATATAATAGATGATTATCTCAATTATACAATAAGCATTAAAAAAAGAAAAAAGAAAAAAAAAAAAGACAATTTCCTAAATTACTTACAAGTGAACTGTGTATGTTGGGTAAGAGTTGCTCCAATTGATTGAAGCACAGGAGGCTTTTTAAGTAATATGAAATAACTGAAAGATTAAAAAGAAAGCAAATTGAAGAATCAGTAAGAATTAAAAATAAGTTACAGTTGTATTCAGATTTCTTTTTTTAATCATTTCACCCAAGCAAGGCAATAAAGCCACTAAGATACAAGTGTTTGCTGAGTGTGAGGGAATATGAGGAAAAGAAGACATTATTAATTAAACAGAAGGAATGTCAAGAGAAGGGGAATTAAGAAGACATGAGATAACAATTGACATTGCATTTAAACTTTTGAAGATTAAATTTGACTGGAAAGCAAGAGGCTGGAAGAATGTTCCACAGGCAAGAAAAGAAACTATTAGCATAGAACTTCCAGTTAGATCTTAGCTAATTCAACTGTAAAATGATGAGACTTTGCTGCCAATCTAGTACTGCTCTTAAATTCATAGAATAGGTGCCATAGAGCAGGCATGACAAACATGTGGCCTGCATGCAGCCCTTTACAAGCACAACTGCAGCCTGCACAATGGATACTAATTTGACATTTATGATCTGGAGTGTTTAAATTACAATAATCTGAAAAAAATAATTACTTCTGGTCACAGTACCTACTGTACAACTCCAAACATTCAACTAAATTGTGAGCAAAAACATTTTTTTTTTAGGTAGAGCCATAAGCACTTTTCAGGATGGACAGATATCCTTTATGAGAAGTTAAATACTAATCAATGAAGCATTTCCAGTCCGCAGTTGATGTGATTACAGCCAATTTATTTCAATTCATAGTTTTTCCATCTCTTACACTGGTATACAAAGCTAGAGACTAATACTGCTCTAGAGGGTACGATAACTATGATTTGATTCATTGGCCCTAAGGTAACAACATCTCTAACTATAGAAACATGAATAAGCACAAACATGGATTTATAGAACAAACAATAACAACTATTTATTAGGTAGAATACTGACTCTATAAAAAAAAAGATGAGTCTCAATTACTTTGTTGTGGGAACAACAAACACTGGTCATAAATCATACATGTAAACTTTTTGGGAGCATATTTGGTTTTAGTATGTGAAGCGCGTACTTTCAAATAAATCCAATTATTTATTGTTAGAGTGTTAGTTCTCGTGTTAACTTTCACTTCTGGGAGTAGTGAATGGAATTTTATGTTGCCAATATGTTGAGCAGATGTGTTGTTCCTGGTTCACTGAAGTAGTTGCTTCTCCACTGTCACTATACTGCTGTATAAAGGCTGATTCTCCTCTGCTTATATCAGTAAAGATAGGCTCAACTTGAACACAATTTTAGATTCTTGATCTTCCATTTAATTGGCTAATGTTGAATCCTTAATTCTGGTTTGTTGATTTTTTGTTATTTTACTGAAACTATGTCTGCACATTATGTTAAGGCATCTAAATATCCAAGTTAACATTGTACTTTGCTACCTGGCTAAGATTGACAACAAAGATATATTTCTTTTTAAAGTTATTTAAAGCTGAAACATTCTTGAATTCTAAGTATTTTTGTTTGTGATAACAATGATTTTCTAATACAAGTCTTGCTATTTAACCTATAGCTGGGAGGAGAAAAAGTGGATTCGTATCTTTTCCATGGGTATTTGCATGTAAGTGAATATAATGAACCTGACTGGAATTGGAACCTCGCTCTCCAATTTCTTTTATTCTGAGCTGTTATTCATTACACCAACAGCACATCTAAGCTTACAGCACCTGATATTTCCAAGTGGTCACCTATCTAGGTACTGATCAGTCTTAATGTTGCTTAACTTTAGTGATTGGATGAGAACCAGTGTTTCAACATGATATGGCAATAAACCAATTAGTCTCAAAAAGAGAAAGTACAAAATGACATAAGAGCCAACAATATTTTCACTGCTATCCTACCATCTTGGAAATAAGAAGCAGAGGAAAAATAAGATGAAAATGTCATTGAATAGACTGTAAGAACATTCACAGAGAATTAGACATTGGCCCACATCCAAGACACTTGGAGACAGCTGGTCAGGTACTCAGCTGTGCAGTATCCTTATGACCATACCTGGTCATTAGACTTACCTGAATGCAAATATAACTGGAATGATAAGCATCATTAAGACAGCATTTCTTGGAGTGATTCCAATTTGTGTAAGGCCAGCATAGGATAATGCACCAAATACGCCAGCTCCTCCTGTACCTGAAGACCATGTAGATACAACATTCCTGTTAAAAATAAAGGCAAGACCAAAGAGTTTATTATAATGCCAAACTTCAATAAAATTATTGGACTGAGGGAAGAGGAAGTTCTTCCAAATTCATGTTATTTTTTTTTACTTATTAAACAGGGAAAATAATTTATATTCCCTACTGTAAATCATCTTTCTTTTTTTTATGTACCACATTTCTTGAACAAGGGGGTCATAGCTCTTCACAACTTCCTGTCTTTTGTTACTGTAAGCAACTTTTGACCCTTTATCATAGTCTTTTTATCCTGTTCTGCCATCCATTTCTACAAACTTATTAAGTAGGCTACTCACTGTTTGCACTTTCTTCTCTTGCCTTCAATATGCCCTGTGAATATTAAATTCTCTAGGCCTTCTGTCCTCATTATGTAACCCCAAAATTTCAACCATATCTTTCTGATTGTAAATTTGCCTTGAAAGTATCTGTAGAAAAGGCACAGGGATGCCACATTACAGTTGTGGGAAAGTAACTGAAGCTGAGATGCCAGGTCAGGGCTGATGATATTGTAGATTCTTCTTTGAATTCTTTCAAGAATCTCTAGATACAGCCACCAGAAAATTGATTTAATTTTACCCAAATGGTTCAACCTATTTCACTCAGTATATCTAAAATTAAAAACAAAACAAAAATCTAATAATACTGATGAGATAAAATTTTCTTTATTCATTAAAGAAATCTTTAAAGTTCTACACAAAAATAATTTAGTTATTAACTTAAGACATGGAATTAAATTAAAATGCAAAAGGGATTGAAAAAGAGATAAGTAAATGATAGAGAGCAAGGAAGAGAGAACATATTTTATTGATAATGTTGAATTATCCATGGAAGAAAATCTAATAGCTTTATTTTATAATGTTGAAATTTTCATGGTAGATCAACAGATGGCAGAACAGTTCTAAAGAGGAAAAAAATATAAAAATAATAAGTATAAGTTTAGCCTTCTGCCAGGAGTGGCTTTTAGGCCTTTTACAGGGTGAATATTGTAAAAATAAAAAATAAAATGTCTACTGGGATTTCAACACAAAAATGCATATCCACTAAATATAATGTTTAAAGTAATAAGAAATAATATTGGATAATAAATAAAAAAAATCCATAAACTTCTCAGAAAGCACTCACTGTAAGAAATTAAATTAGAAGCCATTTTTAGCTGTTATGGTAGATTATTACTTACTTATGGAAAAATGAGGTGAGACTTAGGAATGTAACTTCTCCAAAGCCAGAACTGAAACTAGCGTAGCAGACTCCTGAAAGAAAAGAAAATGCAAAAGAATTGTTTGATCCATTTCTATTGTAACCATTTGCAAGCGTATAATTAAACAAATTGCTGTATTTGAAAGCATATAAGGCACCACTATATGTATTCAATGTAAAACAATTTAAAGGCATGTATAAGAGTTGGCTGAAATGTTCATAGGCTGACCAAGATATAAATATAAGTAGACATACCAGTTGGTAGACTAAAAGACATACAAGGGTGATAGAATAAAACATTGAATTCTGGTTCAGCTGACGAACATTTCAGCTTACTCTCATAAGATCCCCCATTTATATTTAGTATTACAGAATTGAATGACATGTTTTTTTGGTTTGTAACTAACATAAAAAAGTAAATAATTTTAAATGAAATTTTATTAAAGCAAAAAACTATAGCACGCCTTATTTTTTCGAAAATTAATTTAAATATAATATTGTTAAATTTGTAAAACAAATATTCAACATGACTAATGTTGACCGTAACTCATATCTGGCTCTCCTAATTTTTATTTAACTAAAGTTTTTTTCTTTTCAAATACAAATATAACTTGAAATTTAAACATAATTGATTTTCAAAGCTAAATTCTCAATATATCTTAGTCCTACTCTCTTTCAAAATAATTAGTAATTAAATTCATTTACAGAGAAATGTTTGCTTCTTTCACTTACTTTAAAAAGAATATAATCACTTATTTTTCAAAGAAGTAAAGCTTGCTATAATTTTTGCTTGAAAAAAATGATTAAATTAAATATGTTTAAATATATCTTAATTTAAGTTTATTTACTTTTTTATTAATAATTTGAAAAAAGGTTAATGAACTTAGATAAATTGATTTGAGAAATAAGAGAAAAAATGAGAAAAAAGAAAAGGAAATGTGAGAAAAGACAATTGAGAGAAAAAGAAAGAAAAGAAATAAGAGAAAAAAAGAGAAAAAAGAAAGAAAAGAAATAAGAGAAAAAAGAGAAAAAAGAAAGAAAAGAAATAAGAGAAAAAAGAGAAAAAAGAGAAAAAAGAGAGAAAAGAGAAAAAAGAGAGAAAAGAGAGAAAAGAGAGAAAAGAGAAAAAAGAGAGAAAAGAGAGAAAAGAAAAAAGAGAAAAAAGAGAAAAAAGAGAAAAAAGAGAAAAAAGAGAAAAAAGAGAAAAAAGAGAAAAAAGAGAAAAAAGAAAGAAAAGAAATGAGAGAAAGTTTTCCTTAAAAATAATGAGGTAAATAAGTTGGTTCACTTAAAACTAAATAATTATGTTACTTCTGTCCTTTAGGACGATAACTTTCCCTCATTGTAAGCTGTCAGTATGTGATGAAATCATCACTTGTCAATTGACACCATTGTTAAAAGCTGCTTTGTCTTATTTTTAAACTACATTTTTTTGTAATAATGTTTGTTGCAAAATATTTTAAATAAACTTTATAAATTCTAATTTTCTTCAAATAAATTTTGAAAAAATTATAATTGATATTTAAAAGAATTTTAAACAGAGAATTTCATTTTTGTGGAGAAAAAGGTTGACGACCAATTTTTGTCAATTTTGCTGACTAAAAAACAAAAACAAGATTTTTAATGAAAATTTTGGGTGTGCTAGGAATGATTAAAAAATGTAAAAAAAAATACCCCAAAAATACTTTGATCTTACCTCTTAATAACATAAACATTTAGACAATAAAAAATTATTTTCATCGTTTAAGGCCCTTTTTATTTATACTATGCTCTTTTTTTAGCGATCTCATGGAGGTACCTATTTGACAGAAGGTAATGTAAGTTTTATAAAGATGTCTTGAAAATGTATATATATGTTGACAACAGAACAGGCAATGTAAGTTCCATAAAGACATATATGCATGTCAACAGCAGCAAAAGTGTTAAATTTCAGGCTAACTTTGCACTTTTTTTTTTTTAAAGCATTTCACCCCAAACAAGGCGAGAGTGCCACTGGTTTATAGGGGGTTACATAGAGTGAAAGTGATAGAAAAACCATGTATAGAGGGAATGAGGAAAGGATAAATGCTGACTGGGGTTCAAGACATCAGAAGATGGCAATTGACATTATATTTAAATTTTTGAAGATTGTAGTTATCAGGGAAGCAAGTAAACAGAAGGGAATTCCACAGGCAGGAAGTGCGAGAAAAGAAACTGTTGGAGTAGAAATGGCGGTTATATATAACTAATTCAACAGTAAAAGGGTGGGACCTAGATGCCAGTCTAGGTTTAATTTATGTAGTTGGGGCATCAGGGAAAAAAAACTCGACAGAACAGTAGCCATGAAAATATTTGTAGAAAAGACAGAGGGAAGCCACATCATGTCTGAGAAAGTGACTGGAATCGAGATGCCAAATCAGGACCTATCACGTTGCAGATCCGTCTTTGGATTTTGTAGAGAACTTCGAGATGAACAGCTGGGGCACCAAACCAGATATGGTAGCAGTACTCAATGCATGGACAAATGGTAGATTTGTAGATATGTAAAATGGGCTCTGACAAGAAAACCCTTCTGGCATGACACAGTGAGTCAACTTACCTTGCAGCAGATGCAGCTATTGATTCACTTCCTTATAAGAGAATACAACGAAAAAGGTTGCATTTTCCTTAGTTGAATGAATTTATGTAGTAAGATGTATTACTTACCTAAGATACTTAGCCATATTGTGTCTGCTGTGGCAACAAGAATGAAGCTGATAGATGTGGTAACAATGATGATAGTGATTTTTAAACTGTAAATACCAGAAAAATTAAAAAATATTGTAGGAATAAGACTTAAATATAACTAGTAAGATATATGGACGACTAAAAGCTACTACTATTTCAGGTAAATTTGCATAGTTCTTGACTTTATGGGAAAAGATACATTTACTTTAATTGCTATGATATTAAAACAGGATATAAAACTGTATTCTATTTACATTATTCAGACTATTGTCCTCGTCTTTGTCGCCATATTTATTACAATGTTTCGGCCGTTGTACGCTCCGGCCTTCTTCAGGTGGTTGGAATGTTGAACTGAACCCTTTATTTCGCTCACTGGGGTAGACTGTTCTAGTTCTACGTGCTATGTCTAATGGATGTCAGTTATCAGTTATCTCCTGTTAATTCACCTCTCCAAGTTCTCCACCACCTTATCTGAGTATTGAACTCACACTCTTTGGGTCCTGTCACTGGATCTAACTAACACTTTTATCCACTGTGCCATGTGTTCTCAAGTTGGATAAAGGCCGAAACATAATAAATATGGCAACAAAGCTGAGGACAATAGTCCGAATAATGTAAATAGTGTACATAATACCTCATCTCAGAAATATAGACAGATAGAACTGTATTGTTTCTTTTTTTTATAGCTTATTTATTTTTTGCAGAGTATTTAAAGTCAGAAAATATTTTTAGATTGTAAGAATTTTTTGGTGATAACTTGCAACTTTGAAAGCCTGTCCTTATGTTATCACTCCATGCAAATGTTCAGATAAGCTTCATTCTTTAACTGTAGTTTTAGTTGTTCAGACCTTTACAGACACACCATGCTACTTCCATTGAGTTGAATCACCCTCATTTCCTCTATGTTCCAACTGTAAGAAGAAAGTTTGTTCCTGAAAAGTCACCACTCATCACAAGAACTGTTACCTTTTGGAACAGACTCGCATATACAGGGTGCGATGGATGAATTGTCATCTAAATTACACAAAAATGAAAATAACACTGACATCTCATTTCAACATATCTTAATTTAAGTTTATTTAATTACCAAAATTAAACAAAAATATCTTGAAATACTAAAGAGTAAATTTATTAAATAAAATCACCATTGGCTTCAGACAACTTCAGAATCTCCCACAACTCTTCTGTATGGTCTCCTTGTTTAAGTTGGTGAATGCTGCCATAATCCTTGCCTTCAGTTCATCTTTTGTGCTACAAGGGGTTTTGTTGGTCTCTTGCTCAACTGCACCCCACACATAATAATCAAGAGAATTGCAGTCTGGGGAGTTAGATGGCCAGATGAAAGGGGTGATGTGGTTGCAGAAATTGTCTGACAGCCATGACCGGGTTCTACTGCTTGTGTGGCATAGTGTAGAGTCCTGTTGCCACACATAGCGTCTTCCAGCATCCACCCTCTTGACCCAGGGCGGCACTACTTCCTCAATGTACTTGACGTAGGCCTCCATGTTGCGTCTGAAGCCCTGTGGGAAGATGAATGGTGGCATCACTAGCGATCACCCTAAACCCCTTCATAATCACCAGTGGTCATCCATCCTCTGCACTGTCCTCAGATTGACACCCAACACTCTGAAATGATTGTATTGGAGCTCCTGACGTGAATGCTAAGCAGTACAGCATGCCGTTTCCAAATTTCTGGTGGAGTGAATTGTATCGTGGTTCTCCTTTTCTCACATAGTGCCCAACTGACCCTACTATACTGGGCAGTCAACAAAATCAAAAAACAAACAATGCATAAAATTAAAAATATAAAATGGCGACAATTTACCCGTCGCACCCTTTAAGTGCTTTCCTGAACACTACAATCTTAAGTTCTAAGTCAAGGGTCAATTCTTATCTATCCTCTTTTTCCTCATAATCTTCACTTCCTATCATTTCTTTCATTCATGACATACTGTGTTCATCATTGCCATCGTAACAGTAATCCTCTACCTTGAATGGCTCTCGAGCTTTGTATTTGGTAAATTATAATATAGAAAACATTACAAATATATTAGGGAAATGGATCAGGCCTCCTACTATTCTTTTGGTAAACTGAGTACTTCCACGAGTTGGTCTTCTCGCTATGACATTGGTAACCACTGACTCTAGAGTCATTGCATATGCATACATTCATAAAAATAGATAGAAATATTCTTACTTGTATGATAATCTTTGGATGTAAAGTGGTGCAGACAATTTAATCAGAAATGCTGGCAGAATGTCTGCTAGTAAAATAGCCTGAAAGAAACAAAACAATAATTAATGTTGTGAATAATGAGAGACAAAACGCTTATATATATAATTATATTTCTTTAAATTCCTATCTCAACATAAGGTATTTTAGCAGTTGTCAGAAACAAAGAAAAAAAGTGCCAAACTGTTGTGTAATATCAACCCTCCCATATGGCAGTGAATGCTGGGCAAGTTCTTCACACATTAAGAGACTTGAGACAATAGAAATGTAGTTCTACAGAAAGATGCTGAGAATACCATGGACTGAACATGTGAGCAACAATGAAGTTTTAGAGAAAATGGAAATAAAAAGGATGCTTATAGAATCAGAAAGAGTTAATTGAAATTTCTAGGGCACCTAATGAAGAAAGAGGGTTAGGAGAATTTGACATTCACAGGACATATTGAAGGCAAAAGGGACAGAGGAAAGCAGTGAATAACCTATTTAACAAGTTTGTGTAAATGGATGGCAGAACAGGGATTAGGTTTAAAAGATAGCAAAAACATTCCTTGGTCTTTTGAACAGCAGTAGAGGTATATCCATTGTTTCATGTTTATGATTGCGTTTCTGGTTCTTTCTAAAGTCTACTTCAACTCTATACTTCTAACGTTTCCGCCTAAACTCTGAAATTTATACTTTTATTGGGTTTCTTGTTCATTCTAAAGTCTTTTCCTTCTCTTTCACTTCCAGTAGCCCCTTGCACCTTAGTGGTATTATCACCTTGCTTGGGGTGAAATGGTTAAAAAAACGTACAAAAAGCTACAAAGGACAGGAAGTTGTGTAGATCCATAATCGTACAAGTTCTGAAGGAACATGGCACATAGATTTATTTTAATATTCAATTAATTACTGAAGTATTATCAATCATAATTATTAATTTTGACCCATATTTACTTCCATCTTAACTTTTTAGTTGCTTTATTTTTCATAACTTTACCCATGCCATCAATCTATAGCAATAAGTAGTCAGAAATTAATAATGGCTGACAGTGTTTCATTTAACCAAAAATAATGCTAATACTACTAATACTACTGTAGGGATCCTTCTACTCAGGATTTTGTTAAACATCAAAAGTTTGAGTGTCGGTATTCGATACAATAACATAAAATATTATTTTGGAACTGCTAGCTCCGGTAACCTAATTCCACTCAGGTAAATAAGTCACATAACATTGTGTAAATTGAAAAGTCATTTTTAAACTAACTGGAATTTCAAATTAGGCAATGTTATGTGACTTATTTACCTGAGCGGAATTAGGTTACTAATTTGAAATTCCGGTTCGTTTAAAAATGACTTTTCAATTTATCATTGGGGTTTTCTTCTGGTATTGTCTTCAGTAAATCTGTAATCTTTTCTTTGACTTCTGTTGGTAGTTTTTCCACTAAATAGCAGTACTGAGTTCTTTGTGAAACAATTTTCTTCATGTTGAATATGGCCTGCATTTGTATAAACCATGACTATGTTGTTGGGGTTATATGCAGGTAAATTTAGAGTGACTGTTGTCACTGAAACTTACGTACTATTTGTGTTTTTCTTTTTTTTTTTCTTTTTATGGTATGTATATTTGTGTGTTCTGTTTGTCAACTTTGGTGTTTTCACAAGATAATCACGTTAAGGTCACCATTTGTAGGAAGCCGTCTACTCGTGTTTTTGTTAAATGTAGAATTTCGGAGTATCGGGATTAAATAAAATAACAAAGTACCGTTTGCGGTCTGCTTGTAATTCAGCTGTTTAGAATAATTCAATGACTTTTATTGAAAGAATAAAATCCAGTAGGAAAAGACAACATAGAATCAACAAATAATATTAATGTAATGACAAGAATACAAGAAGTTGGCTGAATGTATTGAATGAGTAATGTCTTTTTTTGTTTGGTTGTTAATAGAATTCTTGGATAGCATATAAACTGTGTTGTATGCATATGTGAAATGGGGTTATATGTGTGTTTGTGTAAAAGACTCAGTGTGTGTGTATGCATGTTTAGTAGTGACTGGGAAAAAAGAAATAGAGTTTAGATTTTAGTGTGAATTGTGGCGCCATAGTCTGAGGCAGTCTCTTTTTAGTTTGGTCAACACTGTTGCTTTTGTGTGTGAGTGAATGGGGTCTTGAAGATCAGCTAGAGTGACATGGACTTTGGTGGCATCTGTGTATCTACTTTTGTTGGGGCTGGGCTTCGTGATTTTTATACCCTTTTTCGTAAGAGAATCAACTCCAGAATTATACTTTTTATTTCTTCCTAATTGGCTCTAAAAAAAAAAAAAGCACTACGTCTGCATGACATTTTGGTAGTATCTACCTAAATCAAGATGACTAATAAAACAAACTTTCTGATTTGTATTCTATGGTTTTGTATTGCATGATTTAATTGATGTGTTTTAGGATGTAAGCACTTTATTGGTTTATTTTAATGTTTATATAGCTATTGTTGGCTGAAAATGATTCTCATATTTAAAATTAATAAGTTTATAATTAACCTAATAATTAGTTTTATTGTGTGAAATATGCTGTATATTTATTCAATATTTTAGTGGACATGACACTATCTCTGTAAAAACAAAAATACAAACTAATGCAAAAGACAAAACAAAATATGGCACCAAGTGAGGTCAATGAATGGAATGATGAAATATAGGTTAGAGTTAGTCTTTAACAAAAAATATTAAATTCTTGACATTTAGTAGTTAAAACAAATGATGCATTCAATCGGGCTTTAATGAGGTAAAAAGGATGCGAGTTCAAATCTTACTGACAACATATCTTTTTTATATGATCCAGTGCTATGTACTCTTTGTTATTGGTTGAGATACAAGCAAAATTGCAAAAAAAAAACAAACTCCATTATAATAGTTGACAATGTTTAATCTAATAAGAAATGAAGATGAAATACTACTCAACAATTAATAATGATGGCTGACAATGATTCATCTAATAAGAAAGGAAGATTAAAGTAAATACTAGTGAAATTCATCTAATAAGAAATGAAGATTAAAGTAAATACTAGTGAAATATTAATAATGGCTGACAATGATTCATCTAATAAGAAAAGATTAAAGTAAATACTAGTGAAAAATTAATAATGGCTGACAATAATTCATCTAATAAGAAAGGAAGATTAAAGTAAATACTAGCAAAAAATTAATAATGGCTGACAATGATTCATCTAATAAGAAAGGAAGATTAAAATAAATACTAGTGAAATTCATCTAATAAGAAATGAAGATTAAAATAAATACTAGTGAAAAATTAATAATGGCTGACAATGATTCATCTAATAAGAAATGAAGATTAAAATAAATACTAGTGAAATTCATCTAATAAGAAATGAAGATTAAAATAAATACTAGTGAAAAATTAATAATGGCTGACAATGATTCATCTAATAAGAAATGAAGATTAAAGTAAATACTAGTGAAATATTAATAATGGCTGACAATGATTCATCTAATAAGAAAGGAAGATTAAAGTAAATACTAGTGAAAAATTAATAATGGCTGACAATGATTCATCTAATAAGAAATGAAGATTAAAGTAAATACTAGTGAAAAATTAATAATGGCTGACAATGATTCATCTAATAGGAAGTGAAGAAACATTAATAAACAGCTGTAGAGTGTTTCTAAAATATACAAAAAATTCATGATAAATATTAAAATACATTACAGAGCTAATCATTTATTTAATATGAATTCTTTTCTGTTATGTAAATAATTTATAAAATTCATAAATTTTCACTAATAATAACAATAATAATTATTTTTGGAACTTTTTTGTTGCATTAACTAGGTTATCTAACAATGAAATAAAACTAATTGTACTAGAAAAATGAAAATAGTATTAAAATATTCTGCAAATGTGTTTAATGTATTGATTCCTGGCTGCATCCCACAAGATTTTTGTGGTGAATTCCATTTGGAATTTCATATTTGAATTAATAGAGAAAAGAATTACTGTAAGGCAATGTTTTTATATAATGTTATAAACTATAAGAATATTTTAAAAAATTGGGGGTGAGGTGGGGAAACCAAAATAACCTTTGACCTGTAAAATGCAAGGCAAGTTATTTTGGGACAATTTTGTGAGAAAAAAAACTTTTTTTTTTAAGCATTTCACCCAAAGCAAGGCAGGAGTGACACTAGCACACAAGAGGTTACAGAGTGGGAGCAAGAGTAAAGAGGCGTGATAGAGGAAAGGTGAAGAGAAAGATGGGCAATTAGATCAAGGCATCTGGAGATGTCGATTGACATTGCATTTGAATATTTGGAGATTACAGCTATCAGGGAAACAAGAGGAAGGGAGTTCCACAGATGGGAAGTGTGAGATAAAGCTATTGGAGCAGAAGAGATGGCTACATTTAACTGTTTCGATAGTTAAAGAGTGGGACTGAGATGCCAACCTAGTAGCACATTTAAATTCATGCAGTTTGGGAACCAGCGAAAGTAGCCTGTTGGTCTGTAAGACGCAATGCAAAAGTTTTAAGAGAATTTTGTGGTGGGATAAAAAAAAAAGTAATCTTTGGCCCGTAAGACACAAAGCAAATTATTGTGAGGAAAAAACAGTGCCTTCCTGTCTGCATCCTCAGAAGATTTTTGTGGTGAATTCCATTTGGAGACAGAGATTTCATATTTGTCTCGATAGAGAAAAGAATTATTGTAAGGCGATGTTTTTATATGTGTTGAACTATAAAAATATTTTTAAAAAGCATTAATTACTGAAATTAATTAATTATAAAAAAATTAATAACCCCACCCCAAGAAGCCATCCCACTTCTGACTTACAATATTTGAGGAAAAAAGAAATAAAAAAAAGGAAGCTTTGGCCTGTAAGATGCAAGGCAAAATTTTGAGAATTTTTGGGCGGGGAACAAAAAATAACCTTTGGCCTGTAAGATGCAAAGCATTATTTTGAGACAATTGTGGGGGTGAGGAGGAGAAACAAAAAATAACCTTTGGCCTGTAACATGCAAGGCAAGTTATTTTGAGACAATTTTGTGAGAAAAAAAGAAGTAACCTTTGACCTGTAACATGCAATGCAAAAGTTTTGAGACAATGTTGTGTTGGGGAAAACAAAAGAAAAAAGTAATTTTTGGCCTGTAAGACACAAGGCAAATTATTGTGAGGAAAAAAAATAGTGCCTTTGATGCTGATAAATACAATATATTCAGTAAAATATAAAGGCAACGATAAAAAGGATACTTACACCCGTTCCAATACGATTACACACAAGGATTGTGCTGTTAGATGTTGTGTTAACCTATTAATGCAAGAAGATAATACACTAAGTATTTAACTGAAAACATTAGAATAAAAATATTTTTAAATCCATTGTTTTAATCCAACATTATTTTTTATTACTATAAATGTTATCTTTAGTGGATACACATTTGAGTTGACATCCTTATTTTAGTTTTTATTAAAGAATGAAATTAGCATCAGTTTAGCCATCTTACACGTTGAGGCAAGCCGCTACCAATCAGGCGATGGCAAACTGTCACACTTTGGTTATAGGAGCAGCTTGATGGTAAAAGGGAATGCATATTCAATTTCTGTTGGGATGAACATTTTTCTTCAGAAGGACTTCTCAGTCTAGGCTGGTTGATGATGTTAATTTCATTGGTTAAGAAAATAAAAAACAGCGATGCCAACTCAAACACTGGTGGACACTAAAAATAACGTTTTTACTAATAAGAAATAAAAATGTCTCTAAATAATGTATCAAGGGAGATAACTTTCTACTTTAAAACAGCAACAATCTAGCAGATTTCTAATTGTAAAAACAAAAAAAAAACTTACAGAAATTACATTCATATTTAAGTAAAATAAAAAATACATGCATTAAAGACTTTTTTTAAATTAAAAATAAGGAAGATACTTGTGCATTTAAGAATTTGTCTTTTAAAGTTATAAAACAGAAATTTTAAATCTAGAAAAAAATCACTTGGTTAGAAGAACTAACAACTGAAAGTCTATAAAAGAGTATGCATATATTTTTATATTTACAAAACTTAGTAAGGTACAGGATTAGGAAGACTGTGTTGCACCCATCTTTCTTCCAAGTGAAGAAGCTCTGTTTACATTTAGTGGGGTTTAATATCATGTCATATTGGGAATATCACCAGATTAGGCGAGCTATAGGAGAAAGAAATATTCTCCCATTTTTGTATTTTCACCATGATGGACATTATTATATCCATGATATGATAACAGCTTATTTCACGACAGAACAGAATAGCCGGGAGAAAAGGAATGGCAAACATACTTTGTTTTCAGACAGAGTTTTATGCCATGAAGTCATGCATAAAATTATATATACTGACATTTGTTTCATGCAGAGAAACTATAACATCTATGCAAAAACAAGCAGAGTGAAAAGGAAATGAAAAGAGACAGTCTTACGTATAATAATTCTCAACGGGAATTGGAGCTGCTGAAGATTCTTCTGTGTTTCTGGAGAAGCCATATTTAGGATTCCAGATTTGAGCGAGCTGGGAGAAGCAGATTTAGCTTCCATCCGGACAAGGTAAGGGCTTTGCCCATGCTAAAACAGCAACTGTTCAGTTTGACTCCTGGAAGCCTACTGAAGGACTGACCACTTTCGTCACTCTATGAAGGGATGTTACTAAGTGGCCTTCATGTGACCCACGTGACTTCATGGAGATAATCACCTTTTGTATCCCAAGACACTGAAAACCAAAATCATCACTTTTACCAGGGCTCAAACACTACTCACTGGCATTAGTGGCAGATGCACATGCATGTATATGCATGTGTCTTCATGCATGTTGGGTAGGGACGAACTTCAATTATTTCCAAGATCCATTGACAGCATGAGAAGGACATAGATATTTGGTGTGCTGGGAGATAAGTGGGCATTACTGTATGGACAAGACAAAAAGACTTAATTGTAAGTCATTTTCTTCTGAGAAGGAACTTCAGACAGTGGTTTTATTGATGGAATCAATGTTTTTTATAAAACTTGGGAGAAGAAATACACCAAATGTGAGGTACAGTTAATTTCTAGATGGTAAAGATACAAAGATGCCCAACCTTTAAATTTTGATGCTTGGTGTATCTAGATGTCCAATTTCGGTAATCTCATTCAGCTTTCTATTGCTTTTATTTTTATCATTGTTATTAAGGTAATGCCTACAACTTGGTGAGTCAGTCTGGCAAGTGGCATTGTGCTAAATAGGCTATGCATCTTAGATGTCAAATATTTAAAAATTTAAAGTAAGTGCCTCTGTATCTTTAATAATTTTTTATGCAAAATTGTAACCAGCATTTATATTTTTTTCCCTCCTCTCTTTATCTTATATATATATATATATGAATGAAGAAATATAGTTTTAAGGTGTGCTATTTTTATGGGATAAAGAGCTCAATATCAGAGATAGAGCGTATATAAATATAAAAGTGAACATTGAAGTCAACATTCAGAGGCGACAGGTTGTTTCATGCTAGACACAATCGTCGGCAGCCTGTTCACTTTATATATATATATTTTATTTTGCCTTTAAGCACATTTCACTTGTTCAGAATTCTCAAAAAGTTCATAACTGCTCAGTTTCCTATCTGAAATGTAAACAAAACAATTTCTAACCAATCTGACAAATATTTATTACTTGAAATGTTATTATTTAGTTGATATCCATTTTTGAGTGGACACACTGTTTTTTTTAAATCAGTATTTTATTTTATCTACTGGCCTGAATATTTGAGAAATCTTCTCAAAGAAAAATGCATCTCAGATTAATAAATAAAAATCCAGTATTTCTTTAAAAAAAAAAAATTTTACGAAGCAAACAAAAAATTTCACACAAACTCTTTGCCTTTTAAATTTTACCATGAAGCATTTGTGTGTGTGTGTGTGTGTGGGGGGGGGGTTAAAAATTTTAGCCTTGTAAAAATATTCAACTTTGTCCATAAAGAAAAGGGAAAGGAAAAGAAAAGAGCAGATAAAGTTTACTTCCAAAATTTTGATATTCCAGAAATTGAGATGTTTTACAAAAATTGTTTTTTTTTTTTAGCCTAGTTTATTCTCATGAAGATAGTTTTGGTCCAATAAAGAACATACTAGACACAGGAAGGTTTCTTACCAAATTGAACTTGAACTGTTGAATCTGGCTGTTACACAGACTCTTTCTTTGATTGACTGTCTACTTGAGACATTGTTTTTTTTGTTTTTTAATTATACCTCATGTGCAGATATCATGGTATATACAAAGTGTGTACAAATATTTAACAGAAAAATGCTCAACTCTATTCTAAAGGCTGTTAATTGAAGAGTATACCATTTCTAATAACTAAACATGCTTAAAAGCTGAAACTTTTCAGATGTAAGGGGAATTAGTAACATGTACAGAACATGTGTTTCAAGAAAGATGAAAGAAAAGGTTGTAAAATTTACTTACAGTGTGAGTTTTATTTTGTTCACCCCTTTCTTCACGGAGTATATCGTGGGCAGCACTGAGCATAATAACATATGCAAAATTATTACACAAACCAAATATCCTGTTAATATAACAGATTTAAAATAACAATGAATGTTTGTGTAGTAAAACCAAATAAGAAACAAACATCAGTTAGCATTTTACTGAATAAAACCTGTACATCATTAATTTTTTGCTAATATTTCTTTTAAACTAATTGTAATTGCTTTTCACTGAAACTGTTACAATAAAAAGAAAGCAAAAATGAAAATATAATAAGAAATACAAGTCAAAATAAATAATGAATAATAGTTGACAAACTTCTTCATCTAACGATAATAAACTCAAAATAATATTAATACTAATGTAATAAAAAGAAAGTGAAATTAAGATGAAAGAAATCTAGTCAAAAATGAATAATGGCTAACAATGCTTCATCTAATAATAATAAAATTCAAGATAATATTACTACTAATACCACTAATGTAATAAAAAGCAAGTGAAATTAAGATGAATGAAATCCTAGTCAAAAATGAATAATGGTTGACTATGCTTCATCTATGTTGTAAAGTATGGGAAGAGTTATAATTGGGGGAAACACTTAACTGATAACTCTTCCAGCAACTATGAGGCATCTTACAAATACCCAATTCTTGACTAGTTGCAAAAGAGGTCCCAGATCGCATGTGGACATATTTGTGAATACCAGTTGCATCTGGTTTTCCCCATTAGCAGCTGTACAGCTTGGTATGTCTAAATATGGACCTCTCTGCAACTAGTCAAGATCCGGGTATCTGTAAGATGCCTCATGCTAATGAAAGCAACAGGAAAACCAGCAGTCAGCTAGACATGGTATCTTGTGAAGTCGGTCCCATGGGCATTTTTTTCCTGAAGTTGTTGTGGTTTCTGAGGTAATGTTATTTTTGTTACCTCCCATCACTTTCCTTTCTCTGCTTATTACTTTTGTAGTTGTTGAGAGAGCAATCATGTAGGTGTTTCCTCCAATCTCAACACATTCTTGTACTTTACATCAAGCAATTTTGGCACTTATGGCAGATGGCAAGTTCAACTTGAGGCTAATCCCTGAATTTGAAAAAAAAAATGAACTGGTCTGTGATCTGTGCAGTGTGAAGAACATTGTTAGCATTCTGCCACCCCGATTGCCAGGAGGTGTGTTTGCTGTGTTCCAAGAACTCAGCAAGGAAGAAAAAGATGTAGGCCGTATCAGAGATGTCCTGTACGTTGCCTTTTCCACAGATCCATTTATAGCATGTGACCACTTCATAGCTAGGTGCTTGAATTCAAATGAATCTGTCAACCTTACATGGTGGGGTCCCTAACTGTGGACTTGCATGTGCATTTGTCGCAGGGTTGCCTGAGTGTTTCAGGAGTCTGCTTCATGCTACCTCTTGAATGTATGCACTGGATATTAACCGGCTGTTAGAGTGGGCTAGAGCTATACTGAAGGATAATATGCCAGTGGTGGAATTGATTGTTGTAGCTGCGAAGCCTTAGCAATTGAGTACAAATTCGACTTCCACCAATGATCTGCAGAGCGATATCATCTGTCACAGATGTGGTGATTCTAATCATTTCGCTAAATATTGTTTGAGTCAATGACCTAGGTAAAGTGGGAGCTGGCTACAAGACAAAGATATATGTTGTTATTGCAGTGACAAACTGGGCCATATATCACAGAAATGCTCAGGGAAAGAGGTCAAAGGAACAGATATCAGCACCAATATCATTCCCTGTCCAGATGTAAATGTGGCACTGCCTGTTGTCAATGTATTGGTTGATAGAGAATGGTGTTCAGCTCTCATTGACTGACTGCTCATGGTCGATTATTAGTGCAGAGCGAAGTCAGTTGTGGACCAGGAAGCACATGGATGTGGAGAAAATTGGTGGCAAAATGAGGGCGTACTATGGTATCGGGACTGTTAATATCTGTACAGACAATGGCAACTCAGCTGAGGTTGAAGTCCTTGCGGTGCATAGCAAACTCCTAGGATTTGACTTATTAGCTGGAATCGATGCAATAACTGCATTAGGTGGCATCAATATCTTACTGACTGGAGCCGTACAGTTCTGCAGCAAAGAAACACCAACATGTGCGGTGATCCATATTGACCAACCTGACTTTTCTGCGGAATTCAATCATTGGCAAAGGGTCTGGACTGCAAAATTGAAGTCAACAGAAGGTTTGGTGTCAGCGTGGTTACGCAATAAGGTGTCAGAGTACTCCGTTTCCAAGGATCAAGAGGAAGCAGTTTTGCCTTAAGCAGTTGAGAGTCAGCCTCAATGTGGCACTTCTAGTCATGAAGTCCATTATTGACACTGTGCAGTCACAGAAAGAGTCAGTTAGAAGAGCAACATCTGTGTACATTGACGATGTGTATGTCAATGAGAACATCATGTCTGAAGAATATGTAAAGGCTAAATTGGCCAAATATGGGCTGATGTGCAAAGACCCAGAACATTTGAAGGGAAGCTGGCAGAACATCTTCCTGTATAGTGACTGGGTTCATCAAGCAGTGGGCAAACACAGTCACAAAGGGATGGGATGACCAAATTGATGACATCCTCCTCAAACAGATGGTGAAGCAAATTGTGGACAGAGTGTGACAGGAAGTTCCTGCCAGAGCAATTGGTCTGTGAATGGATCTGAAATCAATGTAGGGGTTGATGCAAACTCCCTAGAAACAGGAGTGGTGATGGAAATAGATGAAGCAATGTTGGAGGATGTATGCTGGCTTTGGCCTACAAATGACACCCAACATATCAACTTGGCTGAACTGGATGCTGTAATCAAAGGCCTCAATTTGGCCCTCCAGTGGCAAGCAAAGAGTTTGCACATAAAAAAAAAAATTCCTTGTGTGTGTACAACTTGTTGTCTGACAACCTCACATGCAAAGCTAGAGTATTTACCAAAGCAGTGAGTGAGATTCTGGTGCCACGAAGGATGAGCACAATTAAGGAACTGATCCAAGAATACAAATTGTCTGTTGACATGGTGCTAGTTTTGTCAAACCAGAACTTGGCAGACAAAAGTGGCGAAAAAGGGAGCTGAACCTGTGCAGCAGGTGTGTGCTGCTTCCCTTGACACCATGAGTCAGTTAATGGAAGTACCTCAACGCAGTGGGCATCCAGGAGTACAGCATACCACATATTTCGAGAGTAGAGTTTTTCCTTCCGTGACAAGGGCTAAGGTAAATTCAGCCATTGAGACTTGGGAGTGCACAACAATTTTCCATTGGCAAAAGAACAGACTGGTAGTGGACAGTTTTTGGCACTTGCTCAGCATGGTCATTGTGCATTACTGTGGCAGCCATTATCTGACACTAACTGATTGTGGCCTGTCACGTTTTTTTTTCGGTGTGGCAGCAATTACATCGCTAAGGTTCACTGAATATCATACATCAGCTGGAGTTGGTTTTCTGTGAAAAGGGACCTCAATGTGATCTAATCATAGACAATGACACTGCATTTTGCAGCAGGAAGTTCTTGGCCTTTGCCAAAGGATGGGATGTGCATTTGTAATTCCAATGTGCACATGTCCTGGCAGGAAATGGAATAATAGAGCGGTGTCACAGAAGTGTCAAGAGGATTGCAGCTAGAATGAAATGTACTGTCAAAGAGGCTACCTACTGCTACAATGTAACTTCCAAAGATGACACCACCTGTAAAAGTTTGTACAAATATGAAGTTCGACTTAAAGGAATTGATTCACTGCTTCCAATTATGTCTGAGGTGGGACACAAAGTGTACAAGGTGGGAGACACTATCTGGTGAAAGCCCCACAGAACTAATGTACAACAACTTTCAGAGAGGGACGAATTACTGGGCTTGTTAGTCTGCAATCAATTTTGGTGGATGAAATGCCACGCCATGTCAAGGACCTTTGTCCTTCCCTGAGTTCACAATCTTCAACAAGTAGTAAAGATTATATATACAAAAGAGAGGAAATCCTTGTCTATGTGGATAGGCCAGATGATCCATGGAGGAAGAATCACATGGAGATGAGGTGGAGGGACATGAACCAGCACCCCTGGAAGAGGCCTGTTCCAAGCTGTCGTATCTATGATCAGGAGATTGAAGGGAGTTTGGCTAACACACATCAGTAGAGATGCAAATAGGGCATTGGATCACATGCGGACATGTGATCCGGGAACTCTTTTGTGTCTGTACTGACATGCATTTGCCACAATCTAATAATAAAAAAATTCAAGGTATTATTACTCAGTCAGTTATGTTCCATGTGTGATATATGCTTAGGTGATCGTGTATCTTTCGAAACATGACTGACGGGGTAGATTTTTTTGCCATTTCTTTCTGCAGTAGACCAGTTGCCATCCAAGGCTATAGAACCCGGTCTGTCCTGCTATTTACCCATAGTTGGAGGGAGAAGAAGAGGATTCATACCTTTCTCAAAGGTATTAGCATGTAAGTAAATGTAATGTGTTTGATTGGAATTTGAACTTGGCTATCCGACTCCTCAATCTGAGTCACAATCCATTACTATGAATGTAATAAAAAGCGAGTGAAATTAAGATGGAAGGAATACTTGTCAAAAAAAATTAATACTAACTGACAAGGTTTCATCTATTAAGAAAAAAAAGCTGGTGTTAAAGTTTAAGCAGGCAAACCACTCTTCAGGAAGAATATTACCAAGTAGATATTTTTTAGTTCACAATGGCATATACTTACCAGGCTAATGCAAAACAAAGATATTTGTTCTCACGCCAGGCTGTATTTAAAGTTGGGATCTCATAAATATATGGGATTAGTAACAAAATTATATAGCCTCCTCTGGCATTTTCCTATTATGACTCTTCAGGCATCAGGGACTGATATTGATAGATAAAAATAACAGTAATGGATGCTTTGCCATGAAGCAATGGTTAGTAAGTTTGTTTTACAGATTATTATTCTTGTAGGAAATTTGATCTTCATCATGTACTCCACAGATGTGGTCTTGTGCCAGATTAAGCCAAACTTCATAAATATTGATAACATAATGGAAAAAAAAAACAAGGGAAATAATTATTACCAAAATGCAAGCAGATTCCTCTTGTTGTCTTCTTTGTTTTGGGATTCAACTGTAAGAATAGAGTTTCAAAAACATGAATTAGTTTTTCCTGAATATATATATATATATATATATATATGTATGTATGTAAATATAAATTCTATAACAATCTTATATAATTTATATTTATCCCCAAAATTGTTAATACAGTATTTATTGCCCACCCGCTTGTAAATGTCTTATGTAATTAAAAAAATGTTTCAGCTTTAAATAATCCTCAATCGTCTGTTTGTAAATCTTGTATATATATATATATATATATATATATATATATATATATATGTGTGTGTGTGTGTGTGTGTGTATATATATATATATATATATGCTAGCATGAAATCAAAAGTCATTGTGACATAGGGTTTTGAGCGTGCTGGCTTTGTTCAGATTGTTGATCATGCTAGATAATATACTCTCTCCCAGAAACTGTAACTAAGGTCTGTTCAGAATAGTTGCAGTATAATCCACAGGTGGGCTCTGCGGGTGTTGAACAAACACAATTGTGCCTGAGCAGGTGTCTGTAATAGGGATTGGCTAGCCACCCTAGTAGACAGGTATCCTTGAATATGAGTGATCAGCTATTATTATATATATATATATATATATATATATATATATATACGCACACACACACATTCTGGGTATAACACCAAAATTGTCTAAATCATGTAAAAGCAAAATTGTCCATTTGTTAGATTAAGCTTTGAACCGTTTTATATTAGAAATGATTAAAAATATCTTACTGGAAGTCTCCAAGGTCTTTATAACACTATGGGACTCTACTTTGAGTAACAAGCTTAACAGAAGAATTGTGATGAAATCAATCATAAATGAAAATGACATGTTCATTATTAATTAATCATAGCTAAGGATTGGAGTGAAATAAAGTTCAAATAGATATATATATTATTCCAGGACCATTTTCCAACTTATTTAAGATGACCTTTGCCTCTCTAACCTTCTAACTTTTTGTCCTGGGGTAACAAGGTGCCTCACAGATTTCCTGTATGATTTCATTTCCAAGTCTTTTTTCACTGCTCTTTGGAATGTCATAGCTGAAAATCCTCTCTCATTTGCCAAATGTCTTATGCAGTGAGTTGGATCTTTTCTAATTAAATCTAATCTCTTTAGCCCTAAGTTGAAATGATGATCCCTCTTCTTGTTGTGACCTCCTGATCCAGTTTTCCTCTCTACTGTTCCCTCTTTTTTAAACTTATTCACTGTTTTCTTGATGGTTCTTGAATGGACTTCAAGATGAAGATGGAAGCCAGTGTATGAATGTTGGTACCATTACTGAAGGCCTGAATGAACTTTTTCCTCTCATCATTGCTTATTTGGGAAGACAGTGGGGCTGATACAAAACCATTTTAACCCGTTCTCTTTCTAGCTGGATAACTGAAAGGGTTTTTCAGTGATTCTTATGACAAATGGTGTCAGGATAGCTAAACATCTGAAAACCTGGAAAGACAGCCATTACAAGATTTGGACAATTTTGCTGTTACACCCTATATATATATATATATATATATATATATATATATATATATATATATATATCTCAGTGTCTCTATATATTGCTGACAAGAGGTATTATGTACACTATTTGGGGCTGAAACGTTGTAATAAATATGGCGACAAAAATGAGGACAATAGTCCAAATAATGTAAATAGTGTTATATATATATATATATATATATATACAGACACACAAGATTTATAAACATTATAAACAGATGATTGAGGGTTATTTAAAGCTGACAATTTTTCTCAATTGATCATATTTGCTCATGAAACACATCTTAATGTAAAACACGACAATATACAATGAAATGGACTAAGTCTGATTATTATTTAATATATTTTCTGTTTATATGTTATTTCAATAGATACAATTTATTTAAGGAAATGCTTGGAGATTATGTGTTTTAAAACATTAATTTGGACTTTTGGAGAACGCATATTTTCTATGAAATTTCTCAAACATTCAGGCCGGTAAAGGTAATTAATACTGTTTAATTTTTAAAAAAAAGCATTTACTTAAATAAATTGTATCTATTAAAATAATGTATAAATAACATTCAAATTTTTGAAGATCAAAGTTGACTGGGAAGCAAGAAGCTGGAAGAGAATTTCATAAGTGAGAAGTGCGTCAGAAGAAACTGCTAGCACTTTAAAGAATTACGAAGAATTGTAAAATATGACTCCTCCTCCTTCTCTTCCTCCCAGACCAACACTTCTTAGATTTACTTGTCCAGTCATTAAAAAAACAGGAAATTTCTTTTGGAACAATTTTGTAGATTAGCATTCATCAGATAATCCTCTACCCATGACAATTGTAAGAATTAAAATATATTGATTTTTTTTTTTTTTTTTATCATTTTACAAGGGCAGGGTGTCCGGTTCATAATATAATTACAACATTAAATTGATCCCTGGCTTCATAAAGAGTTATTTGTTCTTTGTTTTTATTCACAAATGTCAAGTTTGAAACTGTGCTTATGTCATTGATAACTGTGTATTATTATGAATTGGGGAAAAAGGAACAACATTAGTATCAAGTATAAAATGCAACTCTAATATTAATAGCTGACATTAAAAGTTAGTAAACAACTGCTTAATCTCAAGCAATGTTTATTCAATACCCAGCCATTGTAAGGTTTACAACAAGTATAAAACAAAATTGTTTAATCTTATACAGCGGAAAGCATTCTATCTATTGTAGTGGAAAATAAGGAAAAAATAAATCAACCTTGATATAGGCATTAAAATGTTATTAACCTCTGTATAAATTGAGTCATATTAATAATAAACATGATGAGGATTCAGTCACGGTCAGATACAGAATGTAACTGATGACATTATTTATGTATTTAGTTGCTTTAATCACGATGTAATGGAATAACCTGTCACCCCAATGAGTGACTACACTATAGGTAGTAACTACCTATAAGTATCTGTAAATCAACGGACTGCAGAAACTAGTTGGGATCTGTTGAGTACGACTAGTCCTACGCGAGAACTACTAACTTTCTAATAGTAGCACTCACTACTGGATTGACTTGCGATGACTTTGTGCATAAACTGTTACCTTTATTCTTATTGTACTGGTTTTTTACAATAAACCTTTACTTATTTTATCCACCTTGTTTTTCAAGTATATATTCCTATTAGCATGGAATACAACAAATCACATTGCCTTGAGGGCTGTTACCAAAATGAAGGTTATAAATTGCATACAACTAGGTTATTGGCAAGATCACAATTCCTTGGATACTAAACAAAAATAAAACGAGTAATGACTAAATACTGATTGCATCAGTCTGAATAAATAGCTATTAAATCAACTCAATGGTATTTTTGTAAAGTTAAACATAATTTTAAATGTTTACACAATATTATTTGTTTGCTTACAAACTTAAAATACACAAAGCAAAGAAACTGCCTGAACAATGACAAAGAATAAACAAAGCAGTGACTGATAATACTCTTTCTTTATGGAACTGTAATGTAACTGTGAGGTAACCTTGACATATTTGGAAAGGATATTAGAATAAGCCAGAATTTATACTGGGAACAAACTGCCTGCATATGGATAAAAAATTGAATTCAGAAAAAGTACAAACATAGAAAGGGGTGTAAGACAAAGATATGTCGTCTCACTGGACTTATTTAATCTATAGACTGAGGAGATTCTGAGAGAATTAGAAGTCCTACCAGAATTCATTACTGGCAGCCACAATGTTAACAACATTAGATATAGAGATGTCACAGCATTGATAGCAAATAGTGAAAGGAAACTATAAAAACTCCTACAGAAGGTAGTAAAGGAAAGCAAGGAGAAAGGACTAAACATCAATTGCAAGAAGAAAGAAATGTATGGTTGTTAGCAAAATGAACTGTCCATCATGCAAATCACAAAATGGAGATACCGAAATCAAGCAAATACAAAAAGTAAAATATCTGGGAGGTGTTTTAACAGAGGACAGAAAATGTGGCACTGAAATCCGAAGGTGCATTGGGATAGTGAAAGATGCCTTTCAAAAGCTAAGCAAAGTATTAAGAAACAGGAAAAAATCAATAGAGAGACTAAGTACTGAACTGTTATGTAATATCAATCCTCCTATATGGCAGTGAATGCTGGACAATCTCAGCAAAGAAGATAGCAATAAAAGTTTTAGAGAAAAGTCGAAACAAAAATCACGCTTATACTTAACATCAGAAAGAGAGTTGAAATTTCTAGGGCACAATAATGAGGAAGAAATACTGAGGTAATTTGACACTGACAGGACTTGTTAAAGGCAAGAGGGACAGGGGAAAACAGCACATAACCTACCTAATGAAATTGTGTAAATGGTTGGCAGAACAGGGTTTTGGAGAGATAGCAAAATTTACTAAGAACTACAAAAGACAGGAAATTGTGAAGAACCATGACGCCAATGACCTGAAGGAACATGGCATATAGAAGAAGAAGAATGCAATATGAATAGACATGTCTATGTCATAAGCCTGAGTTAAAGTTCTAGTTGAGGCTACTGCATTCACTTTGTAATAATGCTCTTGGAAAAGGCATGAATATCTCCTGTAATGGCCATAAAGCTTTAGACGCTGCTTCTTGGCTGGTCATTGTGCCATGAGGCAGAAAAGTGTTGTGACCAAAAATTGATCCTGTTGCCAAAAAAACCATGGACAACAAAAAACAGTTGAAGGAATAATTCTGGTTTATTCATGTACTTTGACTGGATGGCTACTGTACTTTGACTGGACAGCTGCTTCTAGCTTTTATAAATGGAGAAAGCAGAGAGAATCTCTTAAGGTTCCTCTGTGTTGTGTCATGTCAGGGTGGAATGGCTAGCAAGTAAAACAGTTTCTATTTCATGAAGCTTGAACTCCTCTCTCTCCTGTAAGCTTGATTAGCAAAAGTCAAATCATTGCTCCCAGCCCACACTCCTCCCAGACCAAAATATTTTAGCCATAGATATGTCACTCCCTACAAGTGAGCTATCATGCCCAATTAATAGGTTATTCTCTAACCTCTTAGCTCATTTATACAAAGCCACAAAGACAGAACACTTGATAGAGGTGTAAACATTCAATGTGACTCTTACCCCTACTTTCCACCAATTGGTCAATGGTTACCCCACATTTCATTCTGATTCTCGTTGGTGTGCACTGAAAGCTTGGGAAGAGCACACTGCATACTCACAAGGTAACATGATAAAAGACAGATGTCATGTTGAGAAAAAAAGATAGTGCAAATATGTAGGTGTTTTATTCAGGGTTCCGCTTGCTTGTTCAGGCGGGTTGGTAGATGATACCTAGGACAACTCCTATGTCAGTTCTTCCCCTATCAACTCCTCAGCCATCTACTCAAGATTTATTGCTTGAAGATCCTCATCTACTCATCCCGACATGGTTGTTAGTAATACAAAAACAGAGGCTTCTGAACCACTCAACAGACACATCTGTCTCACGCCAAGAACAGACCAGCTCCCTTCCCTATTACTGTTTCCCTGACAAATACAATCTCCAACGGTTTAAGTGTAGCGTCAATCGTCATCTCCAGTTGCCTTGATCTATCCACTTCCCTTCTCCACTTCCTTTCATCTTTCATTCCTATCTGCTCTCGCTCTAAATCTTCTGTAACCCCCTTGCCTTGATCGACCCTCCGTCCTTCTCTTTCTCCACATCCTCTCCTTTACCACTCCTATCTACTCTTCCTCCAACCCTTCTGTAACCCCATGCGTGATAGTGGCCACCAGCCTTGCTTGGGGTGATACGCTTAAAAAAAAAAAAGAAAAAAGTAAAGAAAAAAAGAAAAAAAAAAAGAAAAGAAAAAAAAAAGCATGACTTAATATTGCCCAGAACCCAGATATACACTATTTCTAGTTTTGTTGACACTTGATCTCTGAAAATCCCTTTACTTACCATTCCCCTTTGGTTAAAGTGAATGTTGCTCAGAAGACTGAACCTCATCTACTGGTTCATTAAACAGAAACACTTAAGATCGAGTTAAAACCACCTTTTCCCTTTCTATGTGGGTGTTCATAGTATCACAATGGGTACACATTCTCTGATCCAACATCTGAAAACCAAACATTTTTCCATGGATCATGGATGTTGCTGTCACACCAAACCTTGTATTTTCTATCAAATATGATGCAAGGCATATCTCAAAATTTACCTCTATTATATTCTACTCGGCCTTGTAGTTCAAAAAAAGATATTTCAAGGCAAACTCGCATTTCTGTCTCAGGGATTCTGTTAACCATGCTGTTCAATGATATTGTATTTATTTTTTGCTGATTTTCTGATAGTAAAGTCTGAAAATATTGTGTGCTGTAAATTCCCCTCTGGGTAACAATTGATTTCACACTATTTACATTATTCGGACTATTGTCTTCATCTTTGTGGCCATATTTATTACAACATTTCAGCAGCTGTTGTACGCTCCGGCCTTCTTCAGGGGGTTGGAATGTTGAACTGAACCCTTTATTTCGCTCACTGGGGTAGACTGTTTTAGTTCCACGTGCCATGTTTAATGGATGTCAGTTATCAGTTATCTCCTGTTAATTCCCCTCTGAAAGTTCTCCACTGCCTTAACTGGGTATTGAACTCACACTCTTTGGGTCCTGTCACTGGATCTAACTAACACCTTTATCCACAGTGCCATGTGTTCTTGAGGAATTAAACAAACGCGGTTAACTCAAAACCTTACAGGACCCAAAGAGTGTGAGTTCAATACCTGGTTATGGTGGTGGAGAACTTGGAGAGGGGAATTAACAGGAGATAACTTATAACTGACATCCATTAAACATGACACGTGGAACTAGAACAGTCTATCCCAGTGAGCGAAATAAAGGGTTCAGTTCGACATTCCAACCACCTGAAGAAGGCTGGAGCGTACAACGGCTGAAATGTTGTAATAAATATGGCGACAAAGATGAGGACAATAGTCTGAATAATGTAAATAGTGTACATAATACCTCATCTCAGAAATATAGACAGAAATTGATTTCACATTCTGTAAAGATTTTACAAAGTGAATTAAGGGGGACATTCTACTTTCACTTTCATCTGCATTGTAATTGCTTTGTTTATACACACAACAGAATTCAGCTGGCAAATCGGACTTTTCAGTTGGTGGTTATTTCCTTTCAAACCCGTGCTATTCTGATGATATCACTGACACAAGAAATGCTGAAATTTATCAACACATTTGTCAAAAAAGCAGATGGAAATGAATTTGATTATAAATATATCTAAAAGTATGTGGCTATTAAAAGATAATGCCCCTTTCAATTTAACAGACTATAAAAAAAAGCAATTCAACAAGTAACTGAATGTGTCTTTTTGGCTGCAAACTTTCATCTTCAAATGATGGTTCAGTTCCTGCTCAACATTGGTCTTGGCTGGGCAGAAAATTGAAAAGAACAAATTCTTCCTAACATCCTCTCATATTTCCTACAAAATCAATGCGAAGATCTTTAAAACTCCTGCTGTACTGCTTGATGGCCTTGATTGTGTAAACCAGACTATAACACTTAAGTGTAAACATTCATGAATCCCATTGTAATTCATGACCAACAATCACTTGATAGATCCCATAAGGCTACAAACCCTTCTGGTAACAACTGATTTGACCCCAATCATCCCCTTAAATAAAGAGAAAAACCCTTATATGATCACATCAAACAAAAAAATAAAAGAAGGATTATCAAAAATATGCAATGAAGAGATGGTTACTGGAAAACAAGCAGAGGGTTCTCATGAAGAAGGTGGCAAATAGACACAACTTGATCTTGAATCCTTAAAATGAGCTACCTAGGATTGTAAGCTCTGGAGATAGTCGAGTCAGGAGTCTACATTTGGCTATAAGCAGAAAGAGTGTTCTGTGGTGATATGACAATGATTTTCCACATGCAACTTGCATAAAGATATATTGTAATAAATTTAATAGTAGATATGTTTGCCTATTGTTCAATTTACACTCCTCCTTGGTTTTTTGAACAGGAGTAGAAGTTTATCCATGGTTTCCTGTTTAGGATGGTGTTTCCAGTTCCTTCTAAAGTCTATTTCAAATCTATACTTCTAATGTCTATGCCTGAACTCTGAGATTTTATTCACTATTTTTTTTTCTCTTGAATAGGAGTAGATAGTCTCACCTATTGCCCAGTATTGGGTTTATTTGTCAAAACAAATATCCAACGGGCATGTGGTAAACATTTTAATTGAAAATGAAGTCAAATTACTAGTCTGTCCTGATGATAATCAACAAGTAATTATTATTGGGAATTAGTACACAATTTATTTTTTTTTTTGTTTGCTAGTCTTTTTTCTTTTAGTTTCTTTTATTATGTTTGCTAGTCTCTTTCTTTTAAGCTTTTGAACGGTCAGGGCAAGAGAAGTAGCAACTTCTTTTGTCTCTTTTCAAGTCTGCTTCTTCCTTTTTAACTCAGCTTCTATCTTCTGACTCTGGTGGAAGGTAACTAATAACCAGGGGATAAGGTGGCTCTTACTGACTGACTAGAGTGGCTCTCTCTCCCAGTTGTCCTGCTGGTATGGAACTTTCTGTCTTTTATGTCTTCAGACACTAGAATTGTCACATAGTCCTTTTCTTCAGACAAAGAAGATTCTCTTGCCAAAAACTAGATGCCTTTAACTATCTATCCTGGACTACAAGATAAACCCATATGTTTGTAATTTCATGATCTCGAGAAATAAAAAAATATCTAATTCCCATAATTCCATAGTAAAAAGGAAACCATCCTACTGATGGGAAATTTAGAGACTTTCTTTTTTTTCCAATCGGTCCCTCAAAAGGCAAGTACGAGGAATTGAGCAGCTCCAGAAATGAAGACCACACATAAGTCAAATTACACAATTATCACTTTCTCATGTTTAATATTGACTTTAATTCATAGATTTATTACTTGTAAATAATTAATTCATTCACCAAGACAAACACAAATCAGAAACATTCACTAACAACCACATTACAGGAACTTTCATACAAATACCAAACTTGTACAAAATTGCTCTATAAGACTCCTTTTATGTGCCATGTCCCTTCGGGATGTGGGCAATCATTGTGCTCCACAACTTCCAATTCTTTTTAGCTCTTAGTCAGATTTGATCCTTATGCTATCTCCCTTAATTCCCGTTCTGCCAATCATTTACACAAGCTCATTAAATCAGTTATTTGCTGCTTTCCTATGTTTCTATTGCCCTCAATGTCTTGTGAGCATCAAATTTTCCAAACCCCTTTTTCTCATTATGTGCCCTAGACATTTCAACTATTTTTGATTCTATACATGTCCTTTTAGTTTGCATTTTCCCTAAAACTTCTTTGTTACTCATGTTTAGTCTATAGAATTCTCAGCATCCTTCTGTAGAGCCCAATTTCTGTTGCCTCAAGTCTCTTCTTCAGCTATTATGATGCCCAGTATTCACTGACATATAGGAGGACAGTTATTACATAACAATTCAGTACTAATTTTTTTTTTTCTAACAAAATTTTCCTGTTTCCTAAAACTTTGCTCAGCTTTTGGAGCACATCTTTTGCTATTGCAATACACCTTTGGATTTTGATGTCAAATTTTCTGTCCTCTTTTAAAACATTTCCTAGATATTTAAATTTTCATACTTGCTTGATTTTGTTTTTTCTAATTCATAGTTCATATCTTGGGCTGTTCTTTTTACTAACAACCATACATTCTCTATGTCTATATTTCTGAGATGAAGTATTATCTTACACTATTTACATTATTCGGACTATTGTCCGAATCTTTGTTGCCATATTTATCACAACATTTCGGTCGTTGAATCCTTTATTTCGCTTGCTGGGGTAGACTGTTCTAGTTCAACATGCCATGTCTAATGGATTATCAGTTATTTCCTGTTAATTCCCATCTCCAAGTTCTCCACTGCCTTAACCAGGTATTCAACTTAGACTCTTTGGGTTCTGTCATTGGATCTAACTAACACCTCAAGGACACATGGCACAGTGGATAAAGGTGTTAGCTAGGCGAAATAATTCATTTACTGGGAACTAACCACCTGCAAACAGATACAAAATGAATTCAATCAATACACAAAAATAGAAAGAAAAAAATTGATTAATTCTTGTCAGAAAACACATCCTTGTTTTACACAACAAGGATGTGTTTTCTCACAAGAATTAATCAATTTTTGTAGTGAGGCAATTCTGAAAGAATTATAGATCACACCACCAGGATTTATTAAAGCATTGGTTTGTGAATTTGGTGACATTGTGAGTTCAATTCTTGAGCCAGGCAGAGTGTACTTGGACTCAGTGAAAACATGGTAAGCAATAACTGAGTAGTACTAAAATAAGAACTAGATGAGATGTCCGTAGACATGGACAGTAAATCAAGAACAGTCTATCCTGTTGATTAAATAAAGGACTCAGTTTGAAATTCCTTGAAGGATTTACAGTCACCTGATGAATGTTGGAGGGCACAACAGCCAAAACATTGTAATAACAAAGATGAGGACAATAGTCTACATGTAAATAAGGATAACTCATCCCAAAATTCAGACAGAAAATAACTTATGCTATATTATGGCAAATGAAATACATTCACTGCTATTTGGAATATTTGAATCCTTGCATAATGTCATCTATGTTTTTACTTATCATTAAAAATTGCTATGTAAGTCTCAGTCAGTTATGTGCCATACATGATACATACTTAGGCGATCATGTATCTTCCAATACATGACTGACAAGGCAGATTTTTTCCTGCAGTAGGTTGCCATTTCTTTCTGCAGTAGACCAGTTGCCATTCAAGGCTATAGAACCCGGTCTGTCTTGCTATTTAACCATAACTGGGAGGAGAAGATGAGGATTCATACCTTTCCCAAGGGTATTAGCAAGTAAGTGAATGTAATGGATTCAACTGGAATTCAAACTCAACTGTCCGATTCCTCAACACAAGCTGCCACCCATTACTTCACCATGCCTCCCTATGTAAGTCTACTTAAGCCTTATTTTGGTAAATAAAATTAAATTTATTAAACTGGATAAATGGATGACAAGATGGAAAATCTTACTAGTGACATCTTTTGTTCCAGGAAAGAACTTCTTCAGACAAATACATTTATTTGAGGGAATTAGTCATATATCAAAAGGGAGAAAAAAATGTGGAGAAAGAAATCTAACAAATGCTAGTAACAATTTACATTAAAACATTAAAAAGAAGGTCAGCCTTTGAATTTAAAATTTTGATATCCAATGTATCTACATGTTAACTTAGCCTATCTCATTCAGCTTTTTATTGCATTTATTTTCCTTGTTATTGTTTTTAATTATACCATATTGTGTAAAGCATCATTTTATTAGGTAGGGGGATATGCTGTATTATCCAGGACATAAATTGACTCTAAGGAATTCAAAAGACTGGTTCACTATCAATGCATTTATTAAACTATAAAGAATTATACCAATTGGTACCACTGGCATTATCTTTATTTTAGGTTTCTTTTATCTATAGAGCTAAATAACACAATTATAGTTCTATTATATTTTTCTTTTTTAATTTATTTATCTCTTTATTTTATCCGGATAAGATGAGAACAAATAGGGTACAATTCCAATGTTCATAACATTTAATTTACCATCACCTGATGAGAGGCATTGATATGCACCAAAACACAACTGCAATTGTGTAGCGATTTTTACATGTTTTCGGTGGAATATCCTTATATATATATATATATATATACTTATATATATATATATATATATATATAGTGATGCATGTTTCATTAAATAATATAGACAAGTTTTGTCTATTTTATGTAAATTCTTTTCATATCGTCTGATAAGCTTAATAATATTATCATTAAATGAAGAAAGAAAATCACAATATTGATACATATTTTTTAATCCTATCTAAGTTTTTGGCTTACATAAGCCATTATCAAAGATGACAATTACATTACAACATGTAAGCCGAAAACTTAGATAGGATTAAAAAATATGTAACAATATTGTGATTTTCTTTCTTCGTTTACTGATAATGTTATTAAGCTTATCAAACGATATGAAAATTGAAAGAATTTACATAAAATAAATAGGCAACACTTGTCTATATTATTTAATGAAACATGCATCAATGAAAAAATGCTGCCTAAATACACACAGATATATATTATATATATATTATTTATTTACAGAAACAGCTTTGCAAGTTACGGTTTAAAAATAATAAAGTTTTTATAGGTCATTTAGAGAAATAATAAAATACAAAGACATAGAAGATGTTGAATAGACACTTATGTCAGAGACAATATACAACATGCCATAATACGCATATGCATTGTGTGGCAGTTGACATGTAAACAATAAAATGACATTGAAGTGAGTTGATCCTTGCATTGGAGAAATTAAAATACTGAAAGGATAAATATATTAAAAAGTATTTGGTGCTCTCTAACTAGTACAATAGTTAGTGTATTGATCTAGCAAAAATGAGGGTGATCTTGATCTTTAATAAGGGCTTGAGAAATATGGATTTATGCCAAAGCTGGACAAATACCTAAAAACATCTCCATTGGCGCAGTGGTTGTTGTGTTCATCATTAGTAGGTTTGCTCCTCAGTGGGTGTTCATTAAAAATGGAATTGTTCTAAACTTGATTTTAATCTCAACAATACATTTTTTTTTCAAAATAAAGATGAAAAAATTAAACTATAAGCTTCCCTATATAGTCTGCGTCATTTTGCAATGTATAAATGAAAGATGTAATTTTTAAAAAATATTATACCTTCTATAGCCATACTTACCTGGCACATGTCAGAGAGTATCCCCCAGACGAGGCTCTGCCGAAGGGCAGAGTCTCATCTCGGGAAACTGTTTTTACATGGTCTATAGGGAATTTTTGTCTGAGCCTACAGGCTCGGATACCCCACTTTAAAACTCGGCCTTGTGCCACATCTTGCTGCGTGGTGCAGTGGGTAAATAATTATACCTTCTTCTATATGCTATGTCCCTTCAGGGAGGGGATCATAATTCTCCACAATTTCCTGTCCTTTCTATTTCTTAATAAATAAGCAACCCTTAAACTTGAAATAAAGTCACTTCCTGTGTATTGGAATTATATTATAATTACTTGAAAATAGATAGGGGAAACTATCCTGCAATTAGCCAAACTTCAACTACAGTTTAAATTTCAAGTTAGCTTTAGATGTACTTATATGAGGAGGTGCTGAAGTGTTCTCAGCCTGACCAAGAAGGAATTCTTCATCCAAAGTTCTGTTGCTTGAATGTTTGGTTAAATTTTGGTAAGCAGGTCAGAACTTTTCTACTTCATATCAATTCTTAATCAGAATATGTCTACTTTTAAATGATATTTGAAATGATGAATGCTTAGAATTTAGGGAAAATATTTAAAGTGTGGAAATAATATCAAGATGGGAAAGACAAAGGAACGAAAAGTTTATTAATTTTTGTATAAAATAAAAGATATCTATGAAATAAAAATACATTTATTTTATTTTTAAATAAAAATATGTAATATTTTTTTTATTTTCCAAAATAAAAGTATCACTATTTCATTGGTGTCATTATTTTGTGATCCAATTAACAAAATTTTCAGGTCTTTTTTTCTTTTAGGTTTTTGTAACAAACAAGCAAAAATTAAATCATTATTATCTGGGTGAGCACAAATGCAGACTAGTACTGAGTATGACAATAAACTACATCTGGCAGCAAGGCCTGTGATCAGGAGATTAAAGGTTTTGAAGAACCACTTCTTAATTGCTATTGTTCCCAGGTCCACCCTGACCTGAGGTGGTAACACCTGTTAGGGTTCCAATCATGGGCAAATAGTGACCCCCCCCCCAAAAAAAAAAAATCAAAACACTAGGGAAGTATAAAACTACATTTTGATAGTATAAAATACCAGCATTACATTTTTATATAAAAAAAAGTTACCGATAATGCATTTTTGTAGTGAAATTACCAGCAATATACTTTTATAAAAAAAATAAATTACCAACAATATGTTCTATCTACAAACTATATATTAAAAAAGTATGTTTACCCTGAAAGTATAAAATGATGAACAAAATATCTGTAGCTGAAGGCATAAAACTGCATCAAAATATATGTAGCTGATGCTATAAAATTGTGTACAAAATATCTGTAGCTGAAGGCATAAAATTGCATTCAAAATATATGTAACTGATGCTATAAAATTGTGTACAAAATATCTGTAACTGAAGGCATAAAATTGCATTCAAAATATATGTAACTGATGCTATAAAATTGTGTACAAAAATATCTAGATTTCAGTATTAAACAACCTGTAGAGGTTGATAAGCTGCTAAATGAAATCAACGAAATCAAACCAAATGCAAACTCCAAAATAATATCATTAATCTGAAAATTAGACTAAAATCCTTTTATTCTTCAAATTTATTTTTGTATTCAATTTACATAAAAATACAATTGGTCTATTTGAGCAGTAATGAATATAATTGCATTAATTCCAAACCACTGACAAACTTTTCCTTTCTGATTTTCAATCTATTTCTATAGTAAAATCACTTACAGCAAAACCCATAAAAAAAACATACAAAAACTGGATCATTATTATTGGGGTGAATGTGGATGCAGACCCCATGCTATTAGTAATCTTTTCATTTCTTTTTCTCTTTTAATGTTGATATAAATTTCACTGGAACAGACATACAAAAATAAAATCATTATTATCAGGGTGAGTGTGGATACAGACCTCCACACTATTAGCAATCTTTTCATTTCTTTTCCTCTTTTAATGTTGATATGATTTTCTCAGCTTTTGAAAGTAACACCTAAAACGCATATAAAAATTGAACCATTATTATTTGGTTTAGCACAAATATAAATCCCACACTATTATTATAAACCTGCAAATTTGATTGAAAATTGGTTTATTCTTCAACATAACATTTTAATTGTATTGCCCTACCAAAATTCATGCTACATTGTGCTATTTTCCACTAACAAAGAAACATACCAACTAACAAATCAGATCAATATAATATAGACTATTATGTTGGCGTCATACATTGAAGCAGTTAGTGAAAATTCTGTTCACAAGGTATGGTGTCAACAAGACTCTTCACAACTCAGGAACTTTTCAGAGAATCCTTGCAGAGTAAAGGATGGAAGTTTTATGGAGCTCTACAATCTGTCTCAATTTCAATTTTCCATAAGCACTCTTTCAAGAGCCTAGGTGGTGTTCCAAGAGCATCCATTACTACAGGAACTATTTCAACAGTCATTAGATCATCTGATACCATATGACTCAAAACAGTGACAAAATAAAAGTTCATACGCAATGGATATACTGTAAATAAAATTTTCTTGTCTCCACTGAAAAGAATATTTAAAAATTATAAGAGAGAGCCTTTACCTGATGTTAAAAAAAATTATACAGAGAGCCTTTACCTGATGTTAAAGTTATGCTTCTGGGCCTTGGATTATCTTTACACCCATCCATTCCTAATAAGGGATCCTGGTCATCATCCAATAGAGTTGAATCTGCCAAAATACATGAAACATCAATTTTAAAATATAAAGATTGGAACTCCAATATTCGCTTGAATATGAAATGGAACTAATGCTTTTGATTTAATTATAAAATTAAATTTGAAGTTTTTAGCTTCCATTTTTGAAACATGGTTATTACTGTGTAGCAAAAAAAACATTTTATATCAGTTAATTTATAATATATATATATATATATATATATATATATATATATATATATATATATATATATTTTTTTTAACAATAAAAAATATTAAAATATTAAAAACTTCAAACACACTGGGTTGTATATTAATATTCTTTCGTTTTTTATTATTATTTCATTTAGATTCCTTGAGTTTTGGCCAACATGGCCATCATCTGGAGAAAAAAAAATTCTGCTTGCTGGTAGCAGTGAACTACAGAAATGAATGTCTTGATGGAGAAAATGAACTTTTGTCTGTAGTTTTCATTTGTTTTGGGATTTATTGTGGATCTTTGTAATTCTTTTCTTTCAACTTGAAAGAAAGCAAATAGACAATAATAAAATTTATTTAAAATTTGTAAAACTGTTTGAAGATTATTTCTTTCTTCATTTAATTTTCCTCTCTCTCTCTCTCTCTCTATATATATATATATATATATATATATATATATACCTAGTAAAATACCTAGTAAAATTAAATGGGAAATTATATAAAAATTAACCTCATATAATATTACCAATAAGAATTGTAGTCTGTATTTAGAAAAAAAATTAGCAATATTAACTTTTAATAATAATCAAATTATTAAATAAGAAGAATGAGATAATGGGTTGATGTCGACATATTAAAAAATATTTACTTTCTTATTTTAATAATAATATAACATAATACATCAAATGCAGCATAAAATATAATTTAATTAATATCATAATTTAATTAATAATACAAATTAACAAAAACTATAGAATTTAATTAATATAACAGACAGCAACAACTTCAGTATAAAAAAAAATTCTAATTCTGAAGAAAAATTTTACAAGTAGAAAAAATTATGAGGATTAAAACTAAAAGATGCAAACAAAAGCAGAAATCCACGAATGTGTGTAAAAAAAAAAAAAGAAGCAAAATTCATGAGCATATGTACAAAACAGACTGAAAAAACATGGAAAAAAATCAGAAAAAAAAAAAAAAAATGAAAATATACCCATTTAAATACAGAACTCCCTGAAGAATGGTTGGCACCAAGAAATTTCAGAGTTGGGAATACAACAAATAAAAAGAATTTGATATTTAGAGTTAAGTAAATTTATTATATCTTAACATTAATTGCACAACTCCCAATCATTGGGAATCTTCTATCAATTATGTAGCCAAAAAGACAGTTGAAGAACTAAAAATTGATGATAGACTCTACAAATTGCACAAGCAACAGACTTTCATCACAGTAAAAGACAAGGACATTTTCCCACACAACCCTCAATACCAGCTAATCAACCCATCCAAGAACAACATTGGTAGAATTTTTTAAAAAATCCTTTAAAAGAACTCATAATTGTACTAGAAATGCCTTAGGAGTCGACCAGTTGCATAATACTGCTGACGCCATTGATTTGTTCAATAATATTAATAAGAAAAGTGAATGCTCCTTGCTCCTGCCCATCATAGAGAAATTGCTCACAGATGTGATAAACCAGGCCAACACCTACTGGCCCATAAGTGAACAGGACATTAACATCATTAAACAGTCTCAAAAATCCATTCTGTTTCATGAAGGTTCAAGGAAGACCAACCATAACAATCCCGACACCTAGTATTGCCATGAGTGCGTTTGATTCAGCAGAAGCTTGAGAGCTAGTTGGCATACTATTACTTTGGCGGCTTAGGTATATTTTTGATATTAAAAACACAGGCATATATAAGTATGATGGGATTATAATTCTATGCAAATCAAGTACACAAAAAGCTGACTGCCTAAGAAAAGACCGAGGTCTGAGCATTACCACCACCACCAATGCTAAAATTATCAATTTCCTGGGTGTAACATTTGACCTATCTAAAGTCCTTCACAAACCATACACCAAAGATATATCAATAAACAGTCCAACCACCATCCTAGAATTCTGAATAAATTACATAAGTCCCACCAACATAGACTGTCCACCAACTCTAGCAATAAGGATATTTTTGACAAACATAAAGGCAAATATGTAGAAACACTACAGCTTAGTAACCATAAAATTAACCTTGAATTCTTAGCAAATAGCAATATGGACACCAACAAACCATAACGTTGTAAACGCAGTATTATATTGTTCAACTTGCCTTTCAACAAAAATGTCAAAACTAACATCGGAAAAGATTTTTCGAATTTAATCCACAAGCACTTTAGTCATTCCCCAACACTTAATATCTTCAACAAAAATAACATCAAAGTCAGCTACAGTTGTGCTAAAAACATTGACCAGTATATAGCTTGGCACAATTCCAATCTAAACAAGCATTTCAACAACCTTCAAAATAACAACATCCCTGCAACTAATAACTGCAATTGCAGAAATAGTAAATCCTGCCCATTAAACAGTAAATGTATGTCCAAATCATTAGTTTATAAAGGTGAAATCAAATATGGCAACGAGGTCAAGTTTTACATGGGCTCCACGGAAAATAATTGAAAATTGTGCTTCTACCACCACCGAATGACATTTGGCCATTTTAGATATTGAAACAGCACTGCCCTCTCTAAATTTTTCTGGAAGCTAAAAAGCGAGAATAAAAACCCAATTATCACCTGGGAATTAGTTGCGAAAGGTAAGCCCATCAGTGGGAAAGGCAATAAATGTAACTTATGTCTCTGAAAAATTAATAAGCTTGAAAAATATAAAACACCTAACCTCTTAAATAAAAGAAATGATTTGATTAGTAACTGTCTGCACAGATCCAAGTTCCTACTCAAACACGTTGACCCAGATTAATATAGTCTAGCTAGAGCAGGTGCCCACATCTACTAGTATTGATATTAATTTTTCTTCTCCCTAACTACCTTTATTTTACAGCTATTGTTAATTATAGACAATAACATATTTAACATTTTTTTCCATTATCTTATCACTACCATTTTCAGTTTATAACTACTATTATTTAAAACACTTAACTTAGGTTAACATTCTTGGAAAGACTACATTGAATCCATTGCTAGGTCAGGTGCTAACAAAGTTGGTTCCCTATGTTGTACTAGACAAATTTTCTCAGAATCTATCTTACATATCTTTAAGTCTACTATTTGCCCATGCTTAGAATATTGTTGCCACATATGGTCTGGTGCTCCTGCTATTTATTCAGAGATTCTTGATAAAATCCAAAGGATAATCAGCAATATTATTGATCCTGACGTGGCATCTTGGCTTCAGTCATGTAAAGTTGCTCCCTTGTACCTTTTCTATAAATACTTTCATGGTAATTGTTTGGATGAGCTCTTTGCTATGGGACCTAGATTTTATGAATTTAAACACAATACTAGATTGGTAACAAGGTCTCATCAATTTACAGTTGAATTGGCTAGATGTAACTAAGTCCTATGCTAACTGATTTTTCTCTTGCACTTCTCACTTGAGGAACTCTCTTCTGACTCCATGCTTTTTGGCCAAATTTGATCTTCAAAAATTTAAATGCAATGTCAATCATTATCTACTGTCTTCCAGATTACTCTTCCATTGTTCACACTCCTTCATAATCTTTTGTTTTCTAATTCTTTCACATCCAGTAAACTCTTGTGTCTTAGTGGCTTTAAAACACTTGTATACATGAATCACTACAATTTAATGGACCACATTTTCATTTGCGATTCTCTGTTCAAGCAGTGTGCCTAGAATAAAAACGTTCTTCCAATTCTTGATAAGATGACAGTGCACAGATGTACTCTCAACTTATGCAAATTAATTTATGAAAGTTGTTTTTGCATACTAATTAAGTTGTGCCAGTGATTCTTTCCCTGTTACTATCTTATCAAAAAAATGCAAGAAGTCCTTGTGACAAGGTTGGGTTTTACAGTAGTGGTTCCGTAGAGAAAAAAATGAATAAATAAAAACAATTCTCTACTTACATTCTAATTTATTTTTATTCTTTAAATGATTTTTTGATCACCCCTTTTATTAAAATACACGTGTTTATTGCACACTTCTTGCTTGTAGAACTCCCTTCTGGCTCCATGCTTTTCAACCAACATTGGCTTTAAAAAATTTAAATGCAATATCAATCATTATCTACTGTCTTCCTGATTACTCTTCTATTGTTCTCACTCTTTCATAATGTTTTCTTTCACTCGCAGTAACCCCTTGCGTCTTAGTAGCTTTACTGCCTTGCTTGAGATAAATCTGATTAAAAAAGTAAATATTCATGTGTTAGAAACAACAAATATTGTCATCCTACTGGCTGTGTGTATACTCAACCCATATCCATTTTGTTGTACAGGGTAAGTTTCACTATCTGTCTATATTTCTGAGATGAGGTATTATGTACACTATTTACATTATTCAGACTATTGTCCTCATCTTTGTCGCCATATTTATTACAACGTTTTGGCCATTGTACGCTCTGGCCTTCATGTGGTTGGAATGTCGAACTGAACTCTTTATTTCGCTCACTGGAGTAGACTGTTCTAGTTCCACGTGCCATGTTTAATGGATGTCAGTTATCAGTTATCTCCTGTTAATTCCCTCTCAAGGACACATGGCATAGTGGATAAAGGCATTAGTTAGATCCAGTGACAGGACCCAAAGAGTGCGAGTTCAATACCCAGTTAAGACAGTGGAGAACTTGGAGAGGGGAATTAACAGGAGATAACTGATAATTGATATCCATTAAACATGGCACATGGAACAAGAACAGTCTACCCCAGTGAGCAAAATAATGGGTTCAGTTTGATATTCCAACTACCTGAAGAAGGCCGGTGTGTACAATGGCTGAAATGTAATAAATATGGCGGTAAGTTTCACCTTGATCTTGCACTGCACATCCTTATCTCTCCTATTTGAGATAATGAGATAGACCGTTCTTAAGACAACAGGAAGAATTACTTGAAGCCAATAAATGAACATACTTAGCATTAACAACAATGAAATATCTCATTAGTAAACAGGGGGAACCAGGCTGCTAATACATTGGTACTTATTTCCTATTAGTCTTCTTTAAATAGTGTTTTTTTACTTTTATTGATTTAAAAAGCAGAATTCTTTCTTTCTTACAATAATAAAATTAATTGTATAGATAAAAATTCTTGATTACTCATGCATTTAACCAATACAAAAGCAAAATTACTTACATATTGCTATCATTTTTTGATAATATGGCTAAAATAATTTATGTTGGAATTTTTCAGATGAGGAATTATTATTACATGCTTTCAATTCAAGTTGTTGCACTCACAATGTTTTGGCTATTGTATTCTCTGGCCTTCTTTAGGTGTCTGCTGCTGTATTTGGAAATTCTGAATAGGTACTTAAAGAAGGCAGAGGATACAACCAAGACGAGTGTACTATTCTGAATGGAAAGGTAATTTTTTATAATTATTTCATTACAAGCAAGGCAATAAAGCCTCTAAGATACAAGTAATTACTGAGTGTTATAAAATATAAGCAAAAATACTATTACGGAACAGAGAACAATAAAAGAACAAGAATTAAGAAATAGAAGATAACAACTAACTTTGCATTTAAATTTTTTAAGATCAAATTTTACTGGGAAGCAAGAAGTTGAAAAAGAGTTCCACAAGTGAGAAGTGGGATAGAAGAAAGATTATCATCCGAACAATTACCATGAAAGTATTTATAGAAAAGACACAGGAAACCTATATTGTAGTGGTGGGAAAGTGACTGAAGGAGTGATGCCAGGTCAGGGCCAATAACATTGCAGATTCTTTTTTTGATTTTATGAAGAATCTCTAAATATATATCTGACACACCAGACTATATATGTAATATTCAAGGCATGAATGAATGGTAGACTTATAAATATGTAAGATAGTAAGAAAAATTGTCTAGCACAAAACAGTAAATTTACTCTCTTAGCAGCAGACTTAGCAATTAAAATATAATCTTTTCACTTCATGTTAGCCAATCTACAAGAGAAGATGTGTAAATACTCTTTATTTTCACCACACTTTTACAAAGTAATATGGTCAGGGCTATTTCCTGATACTGAGGGAGCTGCACAGTTTTCATTACCACCTACATGCATTTTAAATCGACCACGCCTACATTGATAGATATGCAAGTACATTTTTTTTAAACACCATGGCAAATTCCAAGAAAATAAGTTTTAGTATAAAAGACATTAATGCAGTTAATGCAATAAAGTCACAAAGATGTAAGGGATTACTGAAAGAAACTAAGAAAACATTATTGAAAAGAAAGGACAATAAAAGAACAGGATTTAAGGAGATGGAAGATGACAATTGACATTGTGTTTACATGTTTGAAGATTGAAGTTCACAGGAAAATGTGTAACGGTTATTGACACAAAAAAACCCAAATTCGTGAGTGGAGTTAGAATGTTGGTTTAGTCTGTAGCAGTCGCTTTCACATTAATACTCCTGGGAAAAGTATGAGGACATCTTTTCTCTCCCATGTTCATCAGCTATGTATTAAACAGCAGGGTAAACTTAGATCTCTATCCTTGCATTGTAGGCAGTCTAAGAGAAGGATTTACACTGAATTCAAAAATGTGGAGACAGGTTAATGGAAAAGCATTTGTTTATATTTCCCATGAAATCATAGCAATTCACAGATATTAGGTTGGTGCAAAAATAATGTCGTTTTCTCACATGAATGAAACGACATTATTTTTGCACCAACCTAATAATAAACAAAAGGAAATGGAGAGCATTATTGTAGTGGTGGCCTCAGATTTTAATTAAAAAAAAAAACAAAAAAAACACTATATTTAACTTTGGATCAGGCAAAAAAAAAAAAACTGTTTCAAAAGGATGCTTTTCTCTTGACTGTTATCACAGCATACTGCTTTGGTAATTTTTATTGTTTTAAAAAGCTATTTTTAGAATTTTAATAAAACCATAACATATAAATGTCAATTTATTTTTTCCCTTGAGAATTGAAATGTTAAATACTATTTATTCAATTATTCGTTTACAATTTTTTATTTATAAAATGTATTTTTTTTCTTGCTTAGGATTTAAGCAAGACTCCCATCCCCGAAAATGGTTTGGCATGTAATATACATTTACTCAAGACTAAAACCTCATTGGAGTTAAAATGTAGTATAACATGTTTAGTATTCTTCTCAAGCAGTATCTCTTATTTGGGAGAGAGCTAGGGTCAATGTATGTACACATAAGTCTTTTACTTTAAACTAGGTACCATCAAAATGGGTGTTATTTTTCTGAAATGAAAGTGAAGTATTGAGGGATAATGATGAGGAAACATATGTGTTATATTTAATGAAACAAGATAAGGAATTTATTTACAAATTTACACATTTGAAATTGTCAGTAACTTGTTTCAAGAAAAGGAATAAAATATTTAAAGTTGGTAGTTTTAATGAATTGTCAAAAAGAATTAAATAGAGTTCTTTGAAATTGCTCTGCTCTCATTAGAGGCTGATAATATATCAGTGTGTAACTTGACACTGGCATTATTCAGATGCGTGGACCTCTGGCTTTCTGCTTCTTCCTGCTTTTTCTCTCTGCCTATTTATATCAAAAAGCAATTTCACATCGGCTCATTACTTTTTTCTCAGTTTGTAAGCTGCTTCCCATTTCCATTGGTCAAAATAAATTTTGACATAGGCTTGCTAAACTTTGCTTTTGTCTTTTCTTCAGCCCGGAGCCAATCCATTATTGGTCAAAATAAATTTTTGCATAGGCTCATGAATTTGAAAACAGTAGAGAAAAGAGAGTTATTTTTATTTCGTATTCACCACAAAAGCAACAAAAAAAAAAAAAAAAAAAAAAAAAAAATTACTACCCCTGTCTGCCAAAAATCAGAAAATTATCTGATTCAAACAAAATTTTCAGTAGTTATTAATGAATTAATTTTTTACTAAATAGGTTTTTGTGTCTTGAAAGCACTGTTTTTGGATGCATTGGTACCAGTATTTTTTTCTTCATTCATCTGTTTTCCTGCATTCATCTACAGATTCTTTTAGACAATAAATATAAATACTTAATTACTTCAGTAATTAAATGTAAGTTATTTTTTAGTTTTATTATCTAAAATAAAAAATCTTTGACTTATTTTTTCCTGCATAGTTTGTTCCACTCACTACCAAGAAATTTTTCAGAACTACAACAAAACTATATCATTCATATAAAAAAAAAAAGAAAAAAAGGAATATTTCACTGTATTTTTTGTAAAATTTACTTAGAATAAATATTTTTCCTTTCACATTATTTTAACGCAAATTACATTTTTATCCTATATTTTTGTTTAGGTAGTGTCTGAATGCCTTCAGACTTATTCATTATACAAAGTTTAATAAAAGTGTATTGAATAAAAATTTATATTCTTAAATTATTTATCCACTGTGCCATGTGTCCTCAAGGACACATGGCACAGTGGATAAAGGCGTTGGTTAGATCCAGTGACAGGACCCAAAGAGTGTGAGTTCAATACCTCGTTAAGAGGGAAAATTAACAGGAGATAACTGATAACTGACATCCATTAAACATGGCACGTGGAACTAGAACAGTCTACCCTAGTGAGCGAAATAAAGGGTTTGGTTCGACATTCCACCCACCTGAAGAAGGCCGAAGCGTACAACAGCTGAAACGTTGTAATAAATATGGCAACAAAGAGAGGACAATAGTCTGAATAATGTAAATAATGTACATAATACTTCATCTCAGAAATATAGACAGATACTTAAATTATTAGTTATATATGAGATTAAAGAAAATTTAATTTTAAACAAAAATAAATTCTTGATTACTGCACTGCTGGTTTTTCGTATTTCTTAAGATTTTTTTTTTTTAATTTTTACTTTTCCCCGCGCTTTTTCGGACGGTGGTAGAATTACAGAAGTATTTCTATTTTAATTTTTTTATCCTCACAGGCAACCATTTTAAAATTAAAAATAAAATGTAATTTTCATTCCGTTTTAAAGCAAAAGGTAAGCATCACTTTTTTTTTTTATTTTTAGAAAATCCAGTTTATTAATCCTTAAATTAATCTAGACTTCGAAACACATCTCGAGAACAAATATTGAAGAGAATTTTAAATTTGTTTACATTTTCCGTATACAATGGCGGATCAATGAATGACGAAAAAGAAAAAAACGTGTCCATCCTTTAGCTTTCCTTAAAAATACCTAAGAAAATTTTTTATTTATATACAGAAATTAATTTTTCTTTTAATACGGATTAGGTTTTTTTTAGAACCGAAATTTAAGTTCAAAGAAGGTATTTTACATAAAATATTTAAAAATAAAATGCGTTCTTTTTAGAAAGTCCATCGCGGTAGCCACAAAAAGTTGTCCTTGTGCCATATACAATTTTTTTGCCACACAGAATTTAAACTTTAATTTCTTTAAATTTAAAGTGTCAAGAAGATTTTTAGTCTTGAAAAAAAAAAAAAAAAAAAAAAAAGAAGGAAGAAAATTATGAAGTAATAAAATTGTAAAAAAGTTTGATATTTTATAATTATTGGTACTACAATGAAACTTTCTACTTTCATTATGAAAGTTAAACGAAAACGATTTTTTTTTTACTTGTTGATCAAATTAAATATCTTCTCTGAAAGTAATTTTCTGACTTTATATTTTATAGAAGACATAATGTAATTTAATATTACATTATCATTTTTATTAGATTTCTTAGAGCAATTTTAAACAATTGCTTAATAATACGAATATACAGACAGCCTGCTGACATATTTCTAAAAATAAAATAAAATGTGACTAGAGATAAACATAAAAACATCAGTTTTTGTTTTTTTAGTGGGTGGGGTCGGACAGACAATTTTTTTTTTTGAGGCATTATGAACTTAAATTTTTTTTATTAAATTATTTATAATCGATTTTATGAAAGCGAGCAAAAAATTGACATTCCAATCTATAATTTCTATTTGAAATACACCACCAGAGTATTTTGCTTACTTAAAAATTTTAAGCTAAAAATGATTAAATTAATCATTTAGCTTTCAATTTTTAAAGCTAAAAAAATGTAATCTTCAAGAATGCTTTTTCTTTTTTAAAAATTAATTTTTTTAAAGACCTTAGGTATCGAAAATTCAGTGGAGATACCTATTTTTAAATTGTAATATTTCTATTTCAATTTTGTGGATGAAATTGAAAAAAACATTTTACAATTTTAAAAACAAATAAATTGTGTAAGAAGAAGAAACTAAACACTGATTTATTCATTTATCTCACTGTCATATGTCATTATTATTTAATTTGTAAATGGATCTTTAAAAGTAGGTTCTTCATATTCCAAGTCCTCTACTTTGGGTTTGGAAAACCATGCATTCAAAATTAAACGAAAAATAACTTTCGGAATTTCAATGGTTTTTTAAAAAGCAATAACACGAAGAAAATGTTTTAAATAAATCAGATTGCATCGTATTTTTCATTTACTTTTCGGACGTAACTTTTTTAAATGAACTCCAAATGAGGTTTCAGAATATGGGGCTACGTAAAAATATAACGGATCAAGTAAGTAGTGTTTTGGTGAGCAAAATTGGTTTGAAACGTTAAACTTAACAATAGTGAAAAATAAAAATGTTTAGAAAAGATTGAAGATATGAAACTTAAATGAGGCATTCATTATTTATTTATTTTTTTTTTTTTTGTAAAATAAAAACTAAGTCTAGAGTCGGGGGCCATAATTCGCGAGTTAATCTTTATTGTTATTTCGAAAAAAACGTATAAACAATGTTATATTTACAAATACTTTTTTCGAAATATACATTAGACATATATTCAATTTCCTATTCGTGCGGATGGTCGTTGGTTCTTTTTTATTTGAGAAATCGCTTTTTTTAGGATGAAACCAGCTATTGTTTGCGTATGTATGATGAACTAAAAATTCATATAAAAATCAATTTTCATGAATTTAATTTATTAATTTCTATAACTTTATGATTGTCTCCCCAGATCATTTACTCCATTATAAGCACTAATGATCGGAGAGAACCTTGTTCAATAAGTCTTTAGATTTCACCCTGAAAATTACAATACTCAAATTAACTAATAACAAAACAAGTCATTGAAACAAAGCAAGTTCAGTCGACCATTGATGACAATTCCCGAACAACGTAACTAACTTCTCGATTTATCAAGAACAAATTCTTCAAAGTAATTAAAAATTCTTCAGAATTTCTTTCAATTCTTCCAAAGAGTTTTTTTTTTGTATTTACTAAATTTACATTTCATTTTTTTTTGCGCATCCGAATTATGGCCCCTGTTTTATGGACCCGATTCTAAACTTTTACCAAAAATAATACCTTTATTCTTCTTAATTCAATAAAAGTTTTTAAAAAAAGTAATATGAACTTACCACCCATTGTTTCTGTGTTAAGAGAAAGTTCGTAAAATTCTTCTGTGTTTTGATGTCGATTTCTGTGTGTCACGTCCATACGGTGTTGTTTGAAAGTAATTCCACTGTTTAACTTTTTCTATTGAAACTTGTTCAAGTTAAAACAAAGCTAAAACAGGTTTGAAAAAGAATAGGATCATTGCAAATATCAAAATTTAGCTCAATGGTTCAAGTAATGGGACAACAACTAGAAAGGATGTAGTTTTATTTAAAACTAAAAGGGATATACAAAAATATCGTCACGTCACAAATGCGCTGCAGCCAGATCAATAGCCTTTCTAGTTCGTTGCTCTTACTTTTTTTTTCACAATTTTCGTTCGAGATTGGTCCCAACCTGAAGCCAAACAATTTGTCCTGCTGTTCAGATCATATGAGAAAAGTGGATTTTTTAAATAGACCGAAAAAAAATCGATCGTGAATTGAACTCTGTTCGATTATGTTACACTCCGCCGCGCTGATAACCATTCATTTGTTTTGTATCTATTGTGTGGCTGCGTGGTGTAACTGTTTCGAACAGTACACTGTTTCTTTGAGTGGTGTTTAGTTTTTAGTTTATCACGTCTGCTTCATAAGCAGATTGTTGCTAGTTCGAAACTCGCCGAAATTTTGAGTAAAGATACTTTCAGCAAAGTTGCCATTAAAATATACTAAAAAAAAATAAATAATAAAAATAAAAGAATAACACAAAAAATGGCAAAAATGAATGCAGTTTTTAAAATAAATCTACCACCACGGACTTTCTCATAAAACCCGAAAAAAAAAAAAAACGCATTAAAAATAATTTTTTCTTTGAAGTTAAATTTTTTTGTTTTTTATTTGTAGATAATAATTGCCTAAAAAGCTAGCCCTTATTAAAAAATAAATAATAATTTCCGTATGTAAATAAAGTTTTTATTCATTAAAAACATTTTCACGTTCACTCGTCTCGTCACTCACCGAATCACGATTTAGGGAATTTCTAAACTACGTTGCAATGCAGCACAAGGCCGAAAGTATAGAGCACCCAGTGAGGATCAAACTCAGTCGTAACTGATCTAGCGAGACAAGCTTGCTAACTATTATTACGTGCCAAATTGAACCGCTATTACTGACGACATGTCTAAACAAATTTAAAAATCTCTTAAAAATGTTCAACTGTAATGATGTAAATCACTCTCTTAAAAAGCGCGCGAAAAAAAAAATCTAAAAATGCACCAACAGTGCAATAATCAAGAAATTAGTATTTATATCTAAATATAAATTCAGTTTATATAATCAATAGTTCAAGAAAATATTTTTTTATTCTATATGCTTTTATGAAACTTAGTAGAAGTATTTTTTTAATGATACTGTCATAAATAAGAGATTGACTGTGAGACTCCTTTACGACACCATATTCGTTTACGGCCCTTTCTCTGGATTACGACTAATCAGCCATATTCGAGAATACTAGGAGCACATGATGTGAACCCTGCTTGTATTTTTTGCCGAATAAAGCTTGGATTAACTTATCTTCCGAGTCTCAGTCTTCATTCTTGACAGATACTTTTGACATCTGTCTATATTTCTAAGATTTACATTGTTCGGACTGTTGTCCTCATCTTTATTGCCATATTCTTTACGTTTTGGCCGTTGTACGCTCCGGCCTTCTTCATGTGATATTTATTGGATTTTCGAACCGAACCCTTTATTTAGTTCACATTTAGTCTAATTATACGTGCTGTGCCTTTGGATATCCCAATTTTAGTTAATTCCCTTTGATAATTCAACTCTCCAAATTTTTTGTTCCTTCTGCTGTGGCCAGGGTTTAAACTCACAACTCTTTGGTTTAAGTCACTTTGCTTTTATTTTTCGGTTATTTTCTTAACCTGTTTGATGTGTGGACTGAAGAGGAAATAAGCAGCAAGATATTCAAACTCCAAATGACAAAAATGGTTTCTGAGTCGGAGGATCCTTCCGTTTAATAAATTAATCCTTTGAAAATAAATATTTATACGTTTTTCAGTCAATGGGCCGCGTTACCACCGAGAATAAAAAACATACTTCATGATCCCTTTGAATTATATTGTGGGGGTATGCTGGTCGAGTGTTTAAGTTGGAAAACATGTGTCTCCTGGTATATATTATCCACAACAAATATGGCGGACTCGGAATGTGAGTCCGGGTAATAAAATGTAAAGCAATAACAGAACTATATATATAAATGAACGATAGGTATGTATTAACTAAACAAGGGCATACATAGACAATAGAATATTGTTGCGTGTTACAAAACAATGAACCTGAATGAAGAAAACATTGAAAGACTAAAGAAAGTGTTTGTGTAGAAGTAAGTGTAACAAGTGTGTGTGATAGTCACATTTGTATCTATGCATGTGTGTGAGAGAGTTCAAAAGTCAACAGAGGACCAAGAGAAGAGAACGTTCTCAGCAGCAGCGTTCTTATCTATATGCGACTACATCTGAAAGATAGAGAGAAAAAAACCCAGAAATATAGAGAGTGACAGAATGTCATTGCCTATTTATACGCTTAGGGAGCATCTCCTATTGGCAGCTTTTTTTTAGGAAAGTAAGTAGGTAATTTCACAATAGTATATAAGCCAAGTCTCTAGACCAAACAAACAGTAACGAGATAGAAAGGGCATCAGTTTCACGAAGCATCGACTTATTCATTCGCCTTCCTTACCAAGCTACATGACACTTACGCTCTTCCCCATCAAGCTACATGACACTTACACTTGCCTCCTCACTTTCTCCCGTGTCTCTTTTTTCACACATGCACGCGAAGAAATCACATTTCTTTTTATCTTAACAAACAAGAAATTTTGACACAACAAGTATAAGAACTCATACACGCTAAGAAAAGAAAATACGAAAATAAAAGTATTTTATATTTAAACACCTTTCTCGATTTTTACTTTGTTGTGGGTCGATTCAAACCCGCAACAGATGTCATAAAATATTTAACTGCATTCAATGTGGTGTTTTTAAAAGCAATTCTGAATTTAAAAGTTATTGAATTATCATATTAAAAGAATTTTTTCCCTGGGGTGAGGGGAATGGGAGAAGAGAGAACGTCACCCCACTTATCCAGATTATTGAAAAAGGCGAATTCAAAAACTCAAAACTACGATGTAAAATTTGAAAGGAACAAACATTTATTAAAGGATTTTCGCGTATAGTTATGGTTCACAAAGTCAAAGGCAAGAACGGACACACTTGAAGAAGAAAAGAAACACCAAGATTGGATTTTATTCAAAGGGTTTATTGTACAGAAAAGTGTGTATGCACAATAGGTAAAAAGGAGGCTTATAAATATAATTTATATTTACGGACTTAACTGTTAGGAGAATTATAAAGGAATAAGGTGAGCTTCTCCACTACTGTATCCATTAACGCCGGAAGGGGTGTCTCCCAAAACGTGTCGTGACTACGGCTGACAGTGGCAAAAGAGGAAGATTTCAGAATCAAATTTACCGCTTGACTCCAAGAATGGCTTATGATTGGATAGCAATTAGCCAATCAGTATCCCGGATTAGTAATATTTTCAAGTTCAAGCTTGATCTTTGAACTTTAAAGGGTTAGCTCCCTTTTAAACCGCTTCAGCAGGCGGGCTAAATCACGTGAGAGGGTAGTGTTTGCATTGCACTACTGGGCGGATGATCTGCACAAACGGACAACGGCTGGACAATGGACTCAACAACCAAGTGCACAGTCCGAAAGCGATCTGCATCATAGTGGTTTCGACTGTCGGCCAAGGACTTGGAGAGGTGATGGGCATCGCCAAGTTATCTACAATCCCACTGAAAGGATTATGAAGCAAGAGAAGCAAAATATTTATGGCTTCTGCATTCGGATCCACCCCCTACGATTACAAAAGGCAAGAGGAGGATGATGAGCTTCCTTTAGTATCCTTTTCAAATTTTTACATTACTTAGACTTAAAAAAAAAAACAATATAACCAAATACAGTTTTACAAAAAGATTGCATAAAAATTTCATTTCGCGCGCCTTTTTAGTAACATGACAAAATAATATTTAAATATAATGAATGAAAGGCTTGTTGCGGAATTTATGCTAAGTAAGAAGATGTGTCAGAAGGTGAAATTGTGTGAAGGCCTAAAATGTGCGTGTGCATTATGCATTTATCCACAACAAATAAATTAAACGAACATATGAAGACAATTCAACTTGAAGAAATCAAGGAAAAACAACGTAGTTATAGATTTCAACAATGACATGAATTTATATACATATATTTGACATACACAAAGTGATGATAGGTTGCTTGTTAAATGTGGCAAGTGAGATAAGATTGAAAATAGTGTCCATGCAGAGATTTGTTGAATGTATGCTGATGATTTAAGTTTGTTTGTGAAATTAAAATAGTTTGATTTCTGCAAGGTAAAATGTCAATTGTGTGAGTTCAAATAATAGTGTGTATGTGTGTGATAATTGTAAGTGTCGATTCAATTAACGAAGAGTTGTGTGCCTTTGACTGATATGCTAAAGTTGATTAAATGTACAATTACTATTTCGTAGTGATAATGTCACTTATTTAGTAAATTGAAAGTTTATTTTATTTTTTTTTACGCGGCAATAGTTGTGCGAGTTGTGTTGAGTTGACGAGAGGCTGGTAGTGTTATTGAGTCAGTGTGTTGGCATGCGTGGAGTCTGCTGGCATCTTTCGAAACTCAGTGTCTGACTGACTTGAGTTAAGTCGAGCGATTCCTTTTTAAAGATTTTCGGGTTTTCAAGTAGGCTCCAGACAGCTGCGCGAGAAAAAGGATTTGTCTCAACTTGCTACATTTTGGTGTCCTTTTAACCAATGGGAAGTTGAGTTTTGGAAAAGCGAAGTGATGATTGGTTAAAGGTTAATTTGGGGAAGAGTGCATCTCCCCGTAGGGGGTGACAGGCAAGTATGGAGAATTCCATAGGCTCTTAACATAATATTCAATTCTATCTTCAAATAATGAGGAAAAAACTTGAGAATTTAATACAAAAACTTTAAATAAGGTTGAAAATACTCTTTTAAAAAGGTGCACCCATCTAATAGGAAAACGAAGAAACCATAGAGGATGCTTTCGTAAAATTCGCTTGCGTCATTAGGACTCTTAACAATTTTTCTCCTTTAGAACACATTTCTATTCACAGGTTTTACACTGTAAGGATACAGAATGTGCTTATCTACCTTTGGTGGAGATAAGTCACGTGGGTGACATGACAGCCGGTTAATGATGTTACTCCATACAGGGAAGAAAAGAGACAGTCAAATTTCAGTTCGTTTACAGCAACCAAACAGTAAGGTTGCTTTCTTTAACTCGTGCTCCCCATGGCCCGGGCAGAAACTAAATCTGCCTCCCAGCAGCTTACAAGTCCATGGTGCCATTTTCCTTTGGGAATAGACCTTTCCCAGATATAGAATGAAACTCCAGCTCGCAGTCCTCAATTTGGGAATACCCAAGACTCGCTGTTTCTCGTTGGTGGAATATGTCCTCGTCTGGGACATAGATGAATCTTGCCTGTTTGAATCAGGAGTCCTAAAATGGCTTCTCCAGGTACAGGAGTGACTCCATATTTTATGTAAGACCTTTCCCTTTCGTTTCTCCTTACACTCTGCTTTGCTGTGTAGATATATGTGATATATTATTCTTCGCGTGGTGCATGTGTATATAGTTTGTGTATATCTTAGTAATATAAAAGTCTTTCTGAGAAAAAAAACATGCTTGTCATTCTTTTTCCTTTCAACCACTCCGTTCCGTCTTGTCCGTGAATTACGGTGCTATTATATTGTGGGCTCGTCCATTTACCTTATCACCCCTAGCAACAAGAACATTCCATTTTGCACGCCTACGTGAATCAACCCGACCAATCAAGTCACCCGCACGTGCACAAGCAATTTTTGGCGCAATTCTTCCCGGAGCTGCGACACGTGACTACGACCATATATAAACCCAAGAACACGTAGAGCAGAGTTCGACACAGCGAGAGACGACGACAGACAATTTCGACCGCTCACTCCAAGCTTCAAAATGTGACTCTGAAAGAACTCCCGTCTTGACTAACGCAGTCAGACGTTAAATAACTTTACAACACTAATGTCAACGAATCTTTTAGTCAGTCCAGCAAACACAGAGAGACGCTGATCGAATCCACGCAACTTACGATTGTAATTTTCCCGCGTGAAAAAAACACAACTGACTCACTCACAAACTCGACTCGAAGATTACTCTGTGATTACAACGAACTTCAAACTTACTAGACTTTACTTATCTAAAGTGATTATTCAACACTCACTATAACTTAAGTAAAAAAACTATTATCGAACGTAATACATATCTACAGTTAAAGGTAGACTACTTTTGCTAACTTCATTAAACAGTACAAAACAATACGAACATAAAAAACGTTGTTTAAACATTAATTACAATTTCTTGTGGACTGTAATGGAAACATACCAACACACCCAAAAATAAGCAAATCTTCGTCCACTAACCAACACGAGACCAACATGAGACATAAAATACCTTGATACAACATTTTGTAAATAATCTTTGAATTGTACATAAATGCATTTTTGTTTGTTTGAATTGCATACATGTTTTGTCTTGTTTTATTGCGAATTAATTATTGTTGTGGATGTATGAACAGATCACGCAACCTGATAAAATCCTTCTGATAAATTCTAACACTCAAGCAAAAATCCTAGTTCATCCTGCACATCCCCAACAATATCACTGATATTGTTGGGATTGTGTGAAGATGTTAAAAGATATCAGATGGTTTGAATGATCAGAAGGCTTTAAAATCGTGCGTGTTCAATGATCTTCCATCCACAACAATTAATAAAAGACAAAAATAATGATTCGAAACATACCAATTGAATTTATTGGTCTTCTTAGTGTACATGTACATAAGCTAAAGGTTTGACAGAGTTGTGTCTCTTTGATTAAGAAATATTTGTACCTGAGCTCATACTGTAGTTTAGAAGATTGAGTTCGTGTTGAATGTTTGGAATTGTGTATTGTTCTTTTTTGGTATTGTATTTTTTCTGTCTATTCTGAAAGAAAATAACATATTTTAAATTATGCAAGCACTAATTTTCCCCAATTATTTTTAAAGATTTTTATTGAATTATTTTCGATAAGATTTGGAACGAATTTTCAGTATGTTCACTCTTGGGCTTGATATATTTTTTTACTGAAATAACATCTTCAAAAATTTTTCTTTATATAACTGCAAAAATATTTCGCGACCCTACCAAATTAAAACCAAGATCAAAAAGGATTGAAACTACAGACACCTAAACAAATATTTCCACAAAGTTTTCAAATAAAATAACATAACCTATATTGAGTATACAGTTCATTTACTAATGAATAAATACTAAAAAAAAAATATTTGAAACGTAAATTTCCTGATTTTGAGCATTTTTAAAAAAACAGAGGCTAGCGATTTTTTTGCTTTCATTTCAGAAACGCATGCATTTTTTTTGGTGATAAGCTTTCTTTACCTTAGTGAACTTATTTTTTATGAACAACCCCACATTCTTCTAAAATGATTTTAAAAATGATCAATACCTTTCAATTCTGACAAATGTCGTGGCTTGAAGAAGTTCCGAATGATTGCTAATTTGCCAAATTTATTCTCCGAAAATAATTTACTCTATTTTTTAAGCGTAAATAATTTAAAAAAGCATGATTCAGATAAAAATGGGTAAATGTTGGTTTTATTTCCCGAGCGCTAAATATCCGTTTAAATTTTCCAAAATTTTTTTTATTTGTCATTGCTATTCGAAACGGAAAAAAGGTTCTATTGTATTATTTAATTTGTTTTTGTTTGTTATAAACAAAACTACACTTACCAAAAAAAAAATTTACATTTCTAGTGCGTAGTGATTTTCTGCAAGGAAAATCTGTAAAAGAAGTAAATAGGCCAAATTTTATTATTACGCCTGCGTGGCTACTACGCAGCGAATGAAGATTCATGATGACAGTAAAATGGGACCAATGAGAAGTCCGATTTTTTCTTGTCGATAACTTCCAAACGGTAGGGTTTCTTCATAATTTAATTTTTAATTGTTAATTCGAGTTCAGCATGTACATTTGCACGGAATTATGACGATTTTGGAAAATTTTAAGGGATATTTAGCGCTCGGGAAATAAAACCAACACTTACCAAAAGATGTTTTAATCTTTTTTCTTTAATTTTTCGGTTAAGTGAACCATTCAACGAGGTAAGAGATTCGATGAAGCCACTTTTCAGGTGAATAAAATTCGCTGTTGTGATTGTCGCCCTTTGACCATAAGCCATTTAAAACTGGTGTTTGTAAGCCTTGAGATTCGAACTTGATATACCAAAAAATAAACGAATGAGATTCGAAGTGGTCCCCGATAAAACGTTGCTTGTCATTACTCTATGGCAAGCGCACTCAGTGAAACAGCTCTTTGTTTGGCTCAAAGCTACGGGAGCATTCATCGATGGTCGAACTCACCAGCAATTAATGTACAAGTTGCAAGATAAATGCTTTTAAAAAGCATGATTATTGGTGTAATTACAGAATTTGATAATATCGTAACAGGTTTGTAATTTGTTGAACCCTTCCTATTAAGCCTTGTAAGCAATCCCCCAAGAAGCTTGAGGCAGCTAGTGATATGAGATCCTAGGTAGGGCAACGAAAATTAAAAGAAAGTTGTTGATATAAAAAATAATTTAAATTATAAATCTGAACGGGAAGTGGGATAAATTATCGAAAAATCTAACACAAAATGAAGCAATAAATCAAAGGATGTCAACTTTTTTTTTTTACCATTGTCCACTTTCACACAGGAAAAAATTGACACCGTTAAAGCATAGCAAAATTGTTTGGGAAAAGTTTTTCTAATGGTTCGTAAACTGATTTTATGATGTAAAAAAAATAACAAAGGGAGGTAACAAATAATTCTGACTTACGCAGCTGCTGGCACTTACCTGGCACATGTCAGAGGGTATCCCACAGACAATAGACTCAGCTGAAGGGAAATTGACTCCGTTTTTACGTGGTCTATAGGGAATTTTTGCCCGAGGCTACGGGCTATACCCCACATTAAAACTCAGTCTTGTGCCACATCTTGCTGCGTGGGGCAGTGGGTAAATAATACTTACTATCATATTAAAGAACAATTGGAAAGCAAAGTTGATTGTTGAAAAGTGAAAATTATATAGAAAATACCAAAATATTCTTTGTTTGCAGAGATATTTATATCTTATCCAGGAATGTGACACAGTTATTTCCATTTAGTTTCTTTTTTTATACAGATTCTTTGCACATCGCCTTTGAATATTTATTTCGGGTAGCAAACGTTGAAATATCTTGTTAATGCTCAAAAAATTCTATATCGCCCACCAAAATTTCCAATTGCTTACCATTTTCTGTTCAGTCATCCAACAGTTGAAATCGCCCTCATATGAGCGATATGACCCAGGTTGGGAAACCATGCAATAAATTAAATGGATAGTAAAAGAAAGAATATCACGACCCCCGGTCTGGACCTGTGAATAATATACTGTTCACAATAGTAAATTGCTAACCATAAACAGATTTATTGAGAGTGCAGGAAAATCTATCCTGGGTCGAGGTTAAAAAATTGGGTTGCAGTTAAAAAATTATGACAAAACGTGAGTAAAAAAAAAATAGCCAGATTAGAACGAACAAACTCTCTCTTTTAGGTGTGTACGAATAAAGAAAAAACTCCTGCTTGGTGTGTAACAATAAAAGAAGAAAGTGTTTATTTACATATACAGAAAAAAAGGGTAAAGGGATAAAAACAATTAGGCGTGAAAGAAAAGGGAAAAGAGAAAATGTTCTTTAAGTGAAGAGAAAATGTCCATAACAGAAAAAAAGGCTTGCTCAAAATATTTCTCTGAGCTCCTAAAAAATTCTTTAAGCGAGTAGAATTTTCTTAAGGTTTAGAAACACTCAGTTCTTGTAGAGTAGGAAAATTGTTGGTAGATATAAGAAATTTGCAGTTGAGTGAGTTTGTAGGTAGACGGCAGAAGTCCAATGGGCACAACAGAAGGAGTGGTGAAGGGATGGAGCTTTCAATTGGTTTTTAGTAGTGGGTTGATGGTCTGTCTCTCCAGGAATTTCTTTAGTTGAAAGTCGTTCTGAAGTTGACTGGAGCTCCCTATTGTCGACCTCACAGACAGTGGGCTGAATTCTCACTGCCAAATAGGCGTAGATTCTCCAAATTTATGGAGATTTGGGTGGCTCAGAAGGATTGGGGACTTTTCCCTCCAAAATCGTTGTACAAATTTCCTGGCCCCTCTATTGGTCAGAAAACACATTCTTATCTCTGATAAAAATCAGGGCTCTAGGAGCCAGTTTTGAAAGTAATGAAAAAAGTTGGAGTGGACAAGCTGTGAGGTTTCCCTCAGAATTTATGGCACCATAGAAAGAATAATGGTGGTGGAATTCCTTTTTATATTTTCCAGCTTTTTCGTTAGTCAGAAAATATATTCTTATCTCTGATAAGAATCAAGGCTTTGGGAGACAGTTTTGAAAGTAAAAAGAGGTTGGAGTGAGGATAGCGAGAATGTGAACTTGTAAAATATTGTTCTCAAATTAAATTCCAACAAGAGAAAAGAAGAAGAGAGAAACTGCTGGGAAAACTCTGACTGGATCAAAGTGAGTGAAAATTGTGTTGATAATTATTATAATCGTTTTTTTTTAACCCAACATAATTGTAATTAGAACTTGTTATCTTATCTAATTGTTTGGTGTACAAAGAAAGATTGTGTGAACTTGTTTTGTAAATTTTCATTTTGGGCTTTTATTATTATTTATATCATTTAATAAATATAAATTTCTTTCAAATTTCACATCAGAGTAAGAGGTTTATGTTTTTTCCTTTGCACCATTCATAATAATTGGTATAAGAGATTTGATATTCTTCTCCTTCTCTCCCCTAAAATCTTTTTAATATTGGCAACTACATCCTTCTCAATTATCTAATATTCCATCTTGAATTCTACTAACACATGCATGACCAGTAAACAGAATACTACCCCTATTATTTTCAGCACATTTTCAATTTCCAATATAGATGGTGTAGTGAGTGTGAAATAATAATAACTCCCTTCAAATTAGGAGGCCTGGGGAAGAAGATGGAAAGGAATTCATGAGCCTATGTGAAATTGTTTTTGGACAAATGAAAAACCTTGCCCTCACAGAAATTGTCCCATCAGCCAAGAAGAAGAAAATAAAATATGGGAGCCTAGGTGAAATTCCTTTGGATATAAAATGAAAAGAAAAATTAAATTAATGAAAGAAGAGTGTCTGAAGTCATGTGAAAGGTTTTGTTTTCGTTTATCGCAACCAGTATTGAAATTTTTGACAGTGTAAAATTATTTATTAATTATTTTATCAGCCTCTAACCAAGCATGCAGAACTTTAAAGAATTTTCTCTCAACAATCCAAGAAAGCTTTGTATGTCAAACTCTCTCTCTTCATCTCTTCATTTACCTTTGAACATATGCAACAGTATATCCTTTTTTTGTGAGCAATGGATTCGCTTAGCTTTGTTTTAAATATTTTTTAATATTTTGTGTCAGATCATTTAATCTGTTGTATGAACATTTCCTCTTCATGGCAATATGTTAAAACTACGGACTTTAAGAATTCTGATTTATTTTTCTGAAACAAGCTACTGACACTACTTCAAGCGTGTAAATTTTTGAAGAAGCTAGATGTAACTATAAATTCTATGCCAACAGGTTATTTTCTCGCATTTTTCACTTATGGAATTCCCTTCTGACTCCATGATTTCCAGCCAATTTTAATCTGCAAAGATTTAAATGCAATGTCAATTGCTATCTACTGTCCTCCTGATTACTCTTTCCTCTTCTTGCTTATTATTAATGGTTCTGTTCCTAATTCTTCCACACTCAGTAACTCCTTGTGTCTTAGTGGTTTTACTGCCCTGTATGTGGTGATACTGATTAAGAAAATTTTAAATGCAGCAGTCTTATTTTGGTTCACAGGGAATCCTTTAAAATCATTCTATGTGTGTAATAATCATTTTGAATGGAGCTAACACACAAATAATAGGGCAATTAGTTTTCTATCTCCATTCAAATCCACCTCAATTAATTTTTTAACAATTTTAACAGTGGCCTAGATTTTGGCTGAGCAAAATATCCCAATTGTGTCTGGTGAAAAGAAAGATGATTTTCAACTAAACATGACTAATAATTTATGAGGGGGGGGGTGTGAAAGAATTAGAAAAAAGCTTTTGAGAATTATCACCTTTCACCATGATTGTATCTTAATCCTGAAACAAAAATAGCAATTTCTAAAATTTTGAATATTTCTTGGCTGTTACAATGAGAAAGAAGCAGGAGTTGTTTCCCTTGTAAACATTAAAGGTCAAGGTTAACAGCTCAAAATCGGATAGATTAATTTTATAATTCTAAAACGTACTGTAATAAGGTAACTTTTGGCAAATATTTAATAAGGAAAAATTTATAATAGCGGTATTTGAAGAAATATCCTAAATTACATACATATGCTACAGTTATAATTTATTGTAATAACTTAAGCGTTAAGTGATACCCTTATCTCTGATTTATCTATCTATATTAATATACATGGGTCCAGCTACTATATTACTTTCTATACGTGGTTCCCAATATTTTGTTCAGAGTATTTCACAAGTAAAATTTCAGACCCTCTGATATTATTTTTTATGAACAAGGCTGAACTGTTATTAGAGAGACTCTTCATTGTTTTATGTTAATGGCAGAACGTTCGATTGCTGACAAATGAGACAGTAGATTTTTTAACATATGAGGCTCGAGAGCAATTCAAGATAGAGGATTGTTGAACCAGATGGAAGATAGATGATTGAACCTTTAGCTCGGAGAGGTTGAGATTATAATTTTCAGGGAAGTGTCTGAAAGTAGTACTTTCTTTGTACAATTTGAACTGAGAGGTTCTACCCCATTGACATAGCATAATGAGTTCTAGCTGTAAACTTAGCAAGCATGTAAATGATTTTCTGTTAATATATTGTAAAATTTGAACTAGTCTAGATCGATTGTCTTACAGTTTTTGAAAAATCAAAATCTGAAGATGAAACAAACTATAATATCTACCCCAATAATTGTTGTTGTAGTGACAGTGAGGCACCTACTGAAAATCAAATTCATGTTGAAACTCATTCCCACAAGATAATCTTACACATTTTAACTGCCAAATAGAAACAGAGGATGTTTAATTTTTTTTAGAAAATGTTGTAACCCCACCTCAGTAAGGTATTTATTAAGACATTTATTAATGTTGCACCTCCTCCAGAGTTCAAACAGGAAATAGTAATTATTATGGTTGTTTCAAACTTTTACTTGAACACTTTTATTTTTAAAAAAATATAATGTGCCATTGTGATTTTTTCTTTCCAGAATGACTATTTTCCATTCTTTGATAAACTGAACTTTTCTTTTTTTTAAAAAACAAATGTTTCTTTACTTAAAGTCTATTTTTTTCAGATGAGGTCATACCAATAATTTTGTTTCTCTTCATTTTTAGCAGTTGTTTTTTTTAATGTATTTCAACATGCCTTGTTTTATTTACAATCATTCAGACTCATCTAAATATATCACCTGAAGAAGGCCAGAGTGTACAGTGGCCGAAACGTCATGAATATGGCAATAAAGATGAAAATGACAGTCCGAATGATGTAAGTAGTGAAAATAGTTACAATACCTCACCTCAGAAATATAGACAAATTACATTTGATTTGTTTTGTAAAACTCTGTGAATTTTAATTTCTTCTGACTTTAAATTTTACTCACCATAAGCAATTAATTTAATATTATCATAGTATTTTAAAACAGAAAGTTTCTTTACTTAAATTCTCAACCCTAAATGATTTCCCAAACCCCATTTTATGATTAAAATTCACCCTATTTATTGTATATTGAGAACAATTCTGACCCCGCCAATTATTACACCACCATGTACCCCTAAGAGTACATGAAAAAGCAATGTATCTTTTCATTATACTAAAGCATATTTGAACAATATGTTGTTATTATAGTCATTCATAATTGTTAATTAAATTAGTTTTATTTATTTATTTTTATGGAGACAATACAGTGACCGTGAGAGTATAATTAATTTTTTATTTATGTATTTCTTAATGACACGACAATAACAATAATTGAAACATTTAATTAGAAAAGTGTTTAAAACAGAAAGGGATACATTGTATAATAAAAGTACAGTTACTATTTGCTAATATAATTGAAGTGGATTTTGATACCCTTTTTGAAGACGTCTAAAATATTGGCATTGACTGTCGCAAGAGGGAGAATCTTCCACTCATTTACTTCCTGCTGTGAAAAAATATTTTCATAATAATAGTCACAAGTACCACAGTGCGTTCGACTCATAAGGTATAATTTACTCGCTTGCAACGAAATGAAGGACTAAAAGTAATAAAACTCTAAAAGAAACTTACCAATGTTAAATATTTGGATATGTAAGTAGACAGGTATCCGTTGTGATATTTAATTCCAGTTAAAATGAAGAGCAGTCATTTTTGTGTGTCCTTTGTTTAAGTGAAGTTAACACACCTTGCCTTTGTATGCATTTAATCATAATCTTATAATAATGTCAATAATGATGTTATCTTTCATGTATTTTTTCTTTTTCTTTTTTTTTTAGTTTTATATTTATGAAGAAGGCGAGAAATTTTCTCTTATTGGCTTTAGCATATTATCTTGTTAAACATCATGTGGCTAACAATACTAAGCTAATATCTCAGGGATCTGGTGGTATTGTAATTGTTGATCTATCACACTTTTGCCGGCATAACGTCAATCCTCCTTTGAGGATCACTGTCTGTATGTAGAAGTGGATTCTAATTTGGAAGACTTCAGTGAATTTATTTTCCTCATTTCTTTAAATGTTCTATCCTACATCACTGATAACAAAACTTTAGGAACATTTGGGTTCATACCTTTTTAAGAATTCTAGCAAAAATAAATTCCTGTAGCTAAAAACTAACTTTACAAATTAGTTTGTCAGTTCTGTTTTTCATATTTTCATCATTTTCTGTTTTTTTTTTCAGTTCATGATTTCGACATCGAAGACAAAGGTTTATCCCAGCCTTGAACAGGTTAAGATTGTAGGGGATGTCGGGGAAACATTCTATTGGGAATCGATTCCACAGGGCAGTGGTTCGTGTGAAGATGTTCGAGTGGAACTTACATCTCACCGATGGAATACGGAGGGAATGTGGATGGTTTGCTACTATGTAAGTGGCATGGCGTGTTCTTGCTGGGAAGATTTGCCTCAGCGAGACCAGGGAATGTAGTTCGTCTGAGCACTTTCAGTGGAAGTAGCGGTAGAGCAGAGAGAGGCTTGCCACATCCCGCCTGTGATAGAGAGGTTGAAGGGTGGAGAATAGTTCGTCACCCACAAGGGCTCGAAAACGCTTTTGAACTCTATCAAGGCTGGAGAGCGTGACCTGGACAGCTCTCGTCCAAATATAACAACAGTATTCCATCAGATTAGTTAGGCTCGTGGGAATTTTTTTAAAAATCGTCACAAACCTACATAGGACGTGTAAATGATGCTTATCTGTTTTTCTTGGTAACTAGTGAGGTTTTATTATTATTATATTAGATAGAAGACGACGAAAGGTGGGGAAATATATTTTTTGTATTTCTTCCTTTTGTTTGTCTTATTTTATTGAAACACAAGTCGCCATTCTCAACTATTGGAGAGGGAACGATGATATCTGATTTGACTCCACCCCCTACCACAGCTCGGTGGTCTTTGAAAATAGATAAGCTTCTTGTTAAAGCCAGCCACTACAACCTTTTACTAAATGAACATTTGATTCGAGTATAGCAGGAATTAAACACGAAGTCCCATGTGTAAGTAGAAAGAACCGCTTTTTCCACAATGTTGGATAATCGCATATTTTTTAGTATGGAGCAACGGGACTTATACTAAGTTAAAACTTAATTATAAAAAAAAAAATTGTTTTCTCTCCCCACCCTTTTTCGGTAAGTGTTCCAGTCGAAATGTTGGCGACTAAATCGACTACCCCTCCCCGAGTTACGTGTGAGCGGGTTCGTTAGCAAGCCAGTTGGGATGAAAAACAAGACCTAACAAAGGGTGGAGGAACTGTCAACGGCTAGCTAACTAGAGGTGGTGTCTCCATAAACCACCGTGTAGAAGGCAACGGGAAACCACTCCACTACCTATCTCAAGACAAATCATGGCTAACAACTCAGATTATACGAAGCCTAACGGCGTGAAGGGGATTAAGTTTATGGGAATTAGCTCCTCGCCTGGTAAGGACCTACGTGTGCAACAGGTGTCACCGGACCGTTATTCTGCGACTGCTCGCATCAAACACAAAATAATTCTCGGGACATGAAACGTCTGAACACTGAACAACTGCGGCCAGTTTGATAATGTTAAACAAGAGATGAACAGACTTAACATCAACATTCTTGGTGTATGTGAAAACAGATGGCCAAACAACAGTGATTTTGTCAGCGACAAACACAGGATAATTTATGCAGGCGGTGAGAAGTACGATAAAGGAGTTGGACTAATACTAGATAGTGCATTTCAGAAATGCGTTATAGGATACCACCAACTTTCCGAAAGAATTCTGGTAGTGAAGCTGAAAGAGAAGCCGTTCAACGTGGTTATTATAGTAGTTTACGCACCGACGGCACAAAGCAAAGAGGAGGACATCGAATCTTTCTACTCCATGCTGGACAGTGCCAAGGCTTTATGCAAATCACAGGAAATCATCATTATCATGGGAGACCTAAACGCCAAAGTAGGCAGGGAAAGGGCAGGGGATATAGCAGGAAGATTCGGACTAGGAACCCACAACGAACGCAGAGAAAAATAGATCCAATGGTGCACAGCCAATGACTAAGTAATAACCAACACATGATCACCCGAGACGACTATGAACATGGAGGAGTCCAGGAGGAGAAACTAAAAACCAAATTGATTATATAACAATCAACAAAAGATTCAGGAATGCAATGATTCACTGCAAAACCTACCCAAGTGCCAACTGCGGAAGCAACCATCTCCCTCTTATATGTAAACTAAGAGTGAGACTGCGGAAGCTGAAGAAGCCTAATGCAGCACCCAAACTGCAATGCATCAAACTCCTGAGAGATCCTAAAAGAAAAATATGTGGACAATGTGAAGAGAAGATACGAGGCACGCAATGGAAACTCAAAATGGGTCGCACTAAGAGACGCTTTTGTGACATCATCAAACGATATCACCCCAATGGAGACAGGACTGAGAAGGAAAAATGATTGGATGACTGATGAGATTCTCGACATGATGGAAAGGAGACAGAAAACCCTACCAAGATACGGGACGGAGTACAGAAATTTACACAATAAAATAAAGACCAAATGCAGGCAAGCTAAAGAGGAACGGCTAAACGAAAAATGTGCAGAAATAGAAAGATTGAGTACTACCAACAAAAGGGGCATGCACAAACAAATGACAACTAACAGGACAGAAGACATGCTCGTCAACAGGCTGCCTAAAATCAAAGGATGGAACACTCATATTAGAGAAGGAAAAATTCTTCAACGCTGGAGCGAGTATATTGGAGAACTCTTCCACGACGAAAGAGAACAATCAGCAATACACAGAACTACCAACGGACCTGGAATTCTGAAAACCGAAGTAAAAGCCGCACTGGCCAAATAGAACAGAAACAAGACAGCTGGGCCAGACGGAATTGTAGCAGAAATGCTGACAGCCTTAGATGACTTAGACAAGATCACCGAAATAAAAAATGAAATATACAACAGCGGGGATATACCGGAAGACCTCAGCATATCTATCTTATCGAACTCCACCGAACAATAAGCTTGATGAGCCACATGACAAAACTCATCATCCGTATCCTGTAAATAGAGCGCGCAGCAGAATCAGGCCAGAGATAGGACAAGAACATTGCGGGTTCGTTTAAAACACCGCAACAAGGAAAGCAATGTTCATGCTCAGAATGTCATCAGATAGATACAGATGCAGAAGGACGTGTACCCATGTTTCATAGACTATGGAAAGGCCTTCGACAAAGTACGCCACAAGGATCTGATGGAACTGCTCAGCAACCTTGATATATTCGGGAGGTATATCAGAATAATCAAGAACCAGCAGCAAACAGCATGCATGCACATGGGGAACGAGTTCAGTGTATATACGAAAATAGAAAGGGGCGTAAGGCAAGGGATTCGTCTTCTCACCTGACCTGTTCAACCAAGACAGCGAGGCAATCCTGAGAGAATTGGAAACCCTACCGAGATTTAGCATTGGCGGTCACAATCTTAACAACATAAGATACGCAGACGACACAGTATTGATAGCAGACACGGAAGAGAAATTACAAAATCTACAACAGAAGGTAGCGACGGAGAGTGAGAAGAAAGGACTAAGTGTAAACTACAAGAAGACAGAATGCATGGTTATCAGTAAGAGGAAGAGCCTGAAATGCGATTTGCAGGTCGGGAACATTAGAATTAAGAAGACGCAGAAGTTTAAATATTTGGGAAGCGTCTTGACAGAGGATGGTAAGTGCGACACTGAGATCCGTAGACGTATTGGGATGACCAAGGACATATTCCAAAAGCTAGGCAGAGTATTGCGAGACAGCAGGATTTCTTTGGTAACAAGAAAAGAATACTGAGCTGCTACGTGACATCTGTTCTTCTTTACGGCAGCGAATATTGGATGATTTCCTCAAAGATGAAGAAAAGACCTCGAGGCGACGGAGATGTGGTTCTACAGAAGGATGCTAAGCATATCATGGACCGAGCATGTGAGCAACGATGAGGTTACAAACAGAGAGAAGGCTTATACTTAATATCAGAAAGAAGCAGCTGAAGTTTCTTGGACACATAATGTGGAAATGTGGAAGGAGGGCCTGGAGAATCTGATACTCACGGGTCAAATAGAGAAGAGAGACAAGGGAAAGCAGCGCGTGACATACCTGACGAGCTTGAGCAGGTGGATGACAGAACGTGGTCTGGGGGAGGAAGCAGAGGGAAGGAGCTTGCTGAGAGCTGCAAGGGATAGAGAGAGGCAGAGAACCATGACCGCCTACGTACTGAAAGGACATGGCATATAAAAAGAAACAGACTCCATTTTTGGCCTGATCTGGCTCTTGTAAAGGTAAAGAATAACAGGATGGGTCAAATACTTACTGGAGCGGTACAGGGAAGCAACCATTTTATCTGCATCCTTAGCATTGACGTGGGTGTGAGTTTGAGGCCCAACTATCTTTCGAGTTACGGTGCTTCTCCGAGGACCTTCGTTCATCAAGATTGATAGTAGTCCGGGGTCAGATCGGCAGTGGTGGAATGTAACTAGCTTGGTCTTCCAGGAATTGAATATAACCAGCCAGTTTTTAACCCAATGGGTAGTTTGTGTAAGATCGGAAGAGAGTTCAGTCGCCAATCTCTGACCATCGAGAGTTTTAGAGGTGGGTCCGTATATAGTTGTATCATCAGCATAGATGTCTACAAATGATCTCAGTATATTCTTAGGCAGATCGTTTATGTAGGGTTAGTCCGAGAAGTGACATCTGGGGGACGCCCGCGTTGACCCCTAGGTCTCCGGAGGACTAGCCATTGATAACTACCTGTTGGGAAGGATTTGATGATTGAGAAGACCCTTCCAGTGATCCAATAACTGGAGAACTTGTGTAGTCAGCCTTTGTATTACACCTTGTCGAAGGCCTTTGATATAACTAGTGCTATGGTCCTCGAAGTGTGTTTGTCGTCAAGAGCCTCACTGATTCTGTGAGTGATGGTAGTTAGGACGTCGGCAGTGGATCGGGCCGACCGAAGCTCATACTACTCGTCAATGAAGAGTTTGTTCTTTTCTAGGTGCTCGGCGACATTCTTATTGATTATGGCCTCAAATAGCTTGCTGAGAATACTGATAGGAGACTGGTGGGCCTGTACTGGGAGAGGGAACATCGCATGCCCTCGTTCTTTCTCCTTCAAGCAGTGGTAGAATAATTTTGCTAGGTTGATGTTCTTAAGGACAACTACCGGAATTTTGTCTGGATCAATGGCTTTCTTAGGGTCAAGGCCTTTGATAAGTTTAAACACATTGCGTGCTGTGGCAGTAATATTATTAAGATGTGCTCAGTGAGACGTGGGAACTTGGGAGAGGAGATAGTCTTTGTCATCTAACGTTGAGTTAGAGGCAAAGATGGCTTCAAAGAGGTTCGCTTTATTGGTTGAGAAAGATATGACCTCAGGGCCATTTATAATTGTGGGCACAGCCGTTTTACCTCTGTTCATGATTTAGTTGGAGATCTTCCAGAATTCATGGGATCCAATTTGTTTCTTGGTCTGAACCGCTCATATGTAGTTGCATTTGGCATTTTCTAGGACTTTTTTCCAGCGATTGCAGGCAGTTCTGAATTCAGTGATGACCGAACTACTTCGCTCCTTGCGTTAGATACTGAAGTAGTGGTTTTGGTGAGTTATGGCTGCAGTGCATTTAGGGGTGAATCAGGGTTGACTGTTTTTTGCTGGAATTTCTTTTGGAGTATAACACTCTCCATTCTAGGAGGATCCAGACAATGACGAGAGCAGCAGTTTTTGAGGCAGCATTCTTCAAGAAGGTTGGGAGGGGAGCTTCCATCATGTAGGATGTAAGTCTGTCTCAGTCTGCTTTCGCATAGCGGAAAGTCGTTCTATGGAACGGTACATCAAGGGATGCCTTAGGTTTGGCATCGATTTGGACACCGATTAGTGAATGGTCTGATGTGCCTACTGGAGGTAAAACTTTTGATAGGCATTTATCAGGACAGGAGGTTAGGAAGAGCTCGAGGAGGTTCGCTTGATACCCCGTCGTGTCCAGGACCAGCGTAGGTTCTCCGATGATCTGGATTAGTTCATAGGCGATAGAGAAATCTTTGCAATATCTTCCTTCAACATAGCTTTTGTTGGAGTGCTATAGCCAGTCCTTATGGTGGATATTGAAGTCACCGCAGATATAAAAGCTGGCCGAGGGGAATTGAGTAAGGATATTGTCAATCTTCTCGGATATTTGTTCAAAAATTACCGTCTCTTCATCCTGAGGATGGTAGAGTCCAAAGACGAATGTGGTACTATGGTGAAAACTAAGTTATTCTAAGTCTTATGAGTTATTCTAAGTCAGTATTATGAGACCATTAGACTAACCACTTCATTGCTACAAGTAGGCTTACGGCCACATCATGTTGAAAAACTGGTTCCCATACTTTTGTAATGCCCGTTTGTAGGAGAGAATTTGTAATACAATAATAGTAACGCCTTCGAACACTACTCGGTCAGATGCCTCTAATTCCCATATATATATATATATATATATATATATATATATATATATATATATATATATATATATATATATATATATATATATATATATATACCTTTCCTTGACCCGTCACATGATCTAATTATTCCAGATGTGGTCGACTGTGCTTGCTCTCTGGCGATCCGTGTTCAAACCCAAATGCCGACAGCAACACTTTGTTCCTATATAACACATATATAACACATACGTTCACCTATTTTAAGCAACGTTAAGCCTGGTCAGTGCCTAAATGGGTGACTGTTTGGGAATACCAGGTGCTGTAAGCTTGGATGTGTGAGTAGTTTAATGTGGATAATGTCTCGGAATTGGAGAGCTGAGTTCCAATTCCTGTTGGCTTCATTATATTTACTTACGAACAATAACCTTGGGGAACGTATGAATTCACCTCTTCTCCAACCAGCTATGGGTTAATTAGAAAGATTTGTATCATTAAACCATTATTATCTCTAAAAATTCTTAAAATCTAAAAAATATATATTTTCTGGCTTTAAACAACCTGCAAAGGGTTGATAAGCTGTAAAAAACGAATCAATCAATCAATAAAGCTACAAGTACTATTTATGATGATTAAGTTTTTCTAGCACGTGATGTCATTAACAATGAAAATAGAAGCACATTTGAACATGTATTTAGTAGTATATAAATGTTGTTCATCCATTTTTAAAAAAAAATATAGCATCTTCATGTGTCATGTTTTTGAATTATTGGGTCCGTGGGGTCGCCACTCACATCATAGCAGCAGAAATTAGCCTTGTGTCCACGGAGATAAAAGCATATTTGACAGGAAATAAAACGTTCAGAAATAGCAAGAAAAGCATGTATGTTAATTTCATACAATTTATTTATATTTTTCGTCTGTATTGGTGTGTGTATATTTTAGGTTACAATCATTTTATGGTACATGTGGTAAAAGGGAGAATTTACTCCTTAGTATCACAATCCATATCACAGCGAGAAGTCGGACACTTGCTTCCCCTACCAAGTTTCGTGGTGAAGAGATTGAATTTAACGACTTTTTGCGGGACGTCCATATTTCCGCCAGGAAGAGTTTTTATTGCATGTTGGGAGTATTTTTATTATTTTTATTTAATTTATTTTATAGAACATTTTTATGTCATTGTTTTATTTTATTTATAATTTTCATTTATTATTATTATTTTATATTTTATTTTGATTTATTCATAATAATAATGATATCCCTACAGGTCTTCTTTTAAGTATTGTCTTAACTTGCCATTAGTAGTTCAATTAAATCGCCAACCAATATAACAGCAAAACAACAAGAAATCCGACAAATCTTTAAAAATAACACAAAATACTATATCGCATAAACTGTAAAATGCATCTAAAAGTACTAGAAACATTAAGTATAAAAACAAACAACCCAATGTCAATAAAATTTGATTAAATTTAGGAACGAACATGTTAAACATCGTTTTCCGGTTTATCTTGTATTCAAGAATTTAATTTCTCTTTTTCTCATCGCTTCCTTTATATTGATGGCACTGATGACTAAGCAGACCAATTCTTGCATGGAAGAGCTGATGTCATTGACTGCCTAGTAATGTTGGTGGCGGAAAAAGTCTATTTTGTTGAGCCTTTCTCTCTTATCGTTTGACTTCTTCCTTTTCTCTTCTGGTGGCTTCGAAGTTTTTGGTTCTGATGATGATGGAACATCGCCAGTTGATATGGTCTTGTGCATGTGTTTAAAAAAGATCCAGTGATGCCTTGATGCCTCTTTGAATGCGTCGTATTCCACCTATTTTTGCCCCTCTCCTATGGAATATGCATGACACCACCATGAACAACAATGCCCATCCCAACAACATCTGTGAAGGCTGAATTGTCGGAATTTTATTAACTTTAGGTCCGTACCTTAAGAATAAAACCTACTACCGGTATATTAACCGGGGTCCGACGTAAGGAAAAAAATGTAACTCCGAAATACAACTACGTACACTACTGTAGGTCCAAATATATTTTTATTAATAGGGGTAAAAAAAGTAACTTTCCTTGCAAGATATTCCCCTTGCTAGGGAGTTGGAAATTCCCTGTTGTAACAATAAAAAAAATGTCACAACAATACAAAAATAGAGTACAAAAAAAATAAAAATAATAAAAGAATTACCCACGTTTTCCTTTGCCAAAATGGCCACAATAACACGTGTTCTATATAATTCTAGGTCTCCCTCGTGGGAGTACAAACAAAGTTCTTGTTAAAATGGCCTCGTTAACTCGCGGCCTATATAATTCTAGTATTCCCTCGTGGGAGTACAAAACAAAGTTCTTGGAGTCGAAGAAGGACTAGGAGCTTCTTTGAAAATTTCTTCCTCAGCATATCTTTCACGACTGGGTCTTCCTGGAAATTTCTTTTTTCAGCCGCCTCTCGCCGACTCGTCCGAGATCTTCTTTATAACGAACAATTCCTAAAAGTTCTTCTTCGGATATAGAACCTTACTCAGGAAATAAACTGACTCGCTTATCCCTTGGTTCTAAAATTACTGCTCCTTCGGCTAATGGCACTGACAGAAATTCGCCACTTCACCGGACCTCCCATAACTTGTTAAGCAGTCGCGCTGCCTAAAACGAAGGTCTGACTCCCAAAAGGAGGTATCAAAAAGAGGCGGAAGTCGTTTAGACCAGCGTTTATATACGCCTTCCTCCCCTACCACTCGCCGCGCTGCTGCTGCTATCAGTGACAGGCCCGGAAATCCCCAAAGGGCAATAATCTCCCAGTCCTTCTTCATTATAAATTTTCACAGAATTAATAAATTCTTCAATCTCGTTGGTCACTACCATCCTTCAGTCTGGCATGTTATTGAATGATTTCAACTTGAAGAAGCAACGGTGGGCACCATTATCCAACAGGCTGCTGTTGGCAACCCCCAACCTCAAAGAAGAGTTCGTCAAGGCTATGTCTAGTTATACGTCTTTGCAACTTGTCTGTTGCTCGACAGAAGGACCACATGACTGTGGCAGAGTTTCTACGTGGAATCGGCTGGAATATTCGTATTAATTATCAACATTAAACAGTGTTTACGGTGTTTCCATTGGTAAGTGAATATGCACTAGTTGAGTGTTGTTTTAATCAAATTGTTCCACAGGGGGTGGGAGTTGATTAGCTCTATGCCCAACCTCTGTATGCTGGGGAAGAGTGGGTTTTCTGTTGGGATTTTCCTTCGCTTAGACATCCAAAGTAACAAGTTCCACCTACCGAGGTTTCAAATTGGAGCTTTCTTTCTTCTAATATTTTCTTTTTATGTGCCATGTTTTTTCAGGACGTAGGCGATCATGGCTCTCCACCTCCCTCTATCCCTTGCAGCTCTCAACAAGTTCCTTCCCTTTGCTATCTCCCCAAGACAACGTTCTCTCATACACCTGCCCAAGCCCGCCAGGAATGTCACGCGTTGCTTTCCCCTGTGTCTCTTTCCCTCTGTTCGACCCACGAGTATCAAATTCTCCAGGCCCTACTTCCTCATTGTGTCCCAGAAACATCAGCTGCCTCTTCCTAATGTTAAGCATAAGCCTCCTCCTTGTCTGCATTCTCTCCAAGACATCGTTGTTTACACGCTCGGTCCACGAAATCCTCAGCACCCTTAGTGAGCCTATATTCCATACGCCGTAAGAAAATTAAATAGAGTAGTTGAAACGTTGTATGAATAACTTTAATAACACAAGGAGAGATTCGATTATCTGAAAAAAGAAAATAATGGTAAGGTTTCTCATAGTTTTCTTGGTTAAGATATGACATTGTTTTAAGTAAATAGACCTTAAAATAAAAATGTAACCTCTGATCCCTTTGTGTGCTTTTCATTCTTTTCAATAACCTTGATAAAAGATGAGATGCTATGATAACAACTGCAAATAAATGTCTGATAAAGTTTTTACAAATCCGGTCAAAGTCCATAGACAAAGAAACTGAATTTAGATAAGAAATGTTGGTTATAATTTTACTGGGATGTTATATTAAACAGAACAAATTTCAAGTTAACAACAAAAAAGGTTTTACATTTCTAATGAAACAATTATTTGAAAAAATATTCAGTCGATTAAAAAAATTCAAGAGTTACGGAATCGAAAAGCGATTCTATTTAAATGTTACTGAAATGGTACTGGTGAGATTGACTGTGAAACACGAGACATTCATTCAGCTAGTATTACTTTTAGATGAAATTTATAAAATCTATCTCTCAAAACAGTTTTTCTGAAAAATATTAGTTGATTGTTTTTTATGGTTTTAAAGCCAAAATGTATTTTCGATTGTAAGAATAATTCTTTTTTTATTTGCATTAACATTTTTTTTCAGAATATCTTTTTGTTATGGAGTTATTTCGCAGTGGAGGCTTGTATTTGTACTAAAATCGGTCCTAAATAAGTTCGACGTACCAAACGTTAGGAACTTGATATAATAGGTATTACGCAGAGTAATCTTGTTGAGGTCACTGACTACTTTCGTATTCGACTGTCGACTACTGTTGTCCGATATCGACTGACCCTCGTTCCTCTTACTACATCTACTTATATTAGGTAGGAGAGTCTAATAACTATAGAATAGGTGTGTTTTACCATAACACCCCCCTCCTAAAACTTTCCTCCGTAGGAGTAAAACAGTTGTTTTTTTTACAGGAAATATGAAGAAAAAACAAAACAAAAACAAACAAAAAAAACATTATTTTTTTTAGCAACGTCGTAGCGTATCTCCTACGTTTTGGATCCACTTTTAAATGATCAATTGCCTTTCTTTTTCTCCTGGATCGGCGTACCTCAGGTAAAATCGTTGCTGGCGTTGTTAGATCAAACGTATCGAAAATCACCTCCATAGGCGTTTCTTCCGCGGGATCGCTGTCAACCACGTCTGAAGAGCGTCGTCTGATCTGGTTAATGTGACGTCTGCACGTGAATTTTTAGCCTTTCAAATCAGTACATCATGTTGCCAATCCGCTGTTCTATTTTTCCAATCTCCCAGAATGATTTATTCTGTTTATAGACCTTAAAGTATACTTTTTCACCAGGATTGTATTCTTTTACTTGAATAAATTTTTCTCTACCTGGCTGTGTCTTTTTTGGTAGTAATTTGTGGAAGACAGATCTTACCCGACGTGCAAATATCACCTCGGCTGGCGATTGTGAGGCTGGTGTTCCGTTATTTGGGGTAATTCTGTATACCTATAGAAACATCTGTAGGGCTTCATCTGCAGGTATTTCCCTAGCTTTCTTTAGAGCTCTTTTTAGGGTGTCCACAACTTTTTCAGCTAACCCGTTCGATCTTGGATGATATGGAGCTGTGGTAACATGTTCGACGTTGTATTCCTTGCGGAAATCTTTAAATTTTTCCGACGTAAATTGACTTCTGTTGTCCGTCACAATTGTGTCTACTACACCAAACCTTGCGAACAATTCCAGCAGGAAGTTTTTAGTACTTTGCGTCGTCGGTTTTCTTATCCTTTGTATCTCAGGCCATTTCGAGAAACTATCCACTACTATGATGTAATGGTATTGTCGGAGTTATCTCCTCCTCAATTCTTTAATCCTTCAACAGGGGTCTCTCTCCCCTGGCTATAAATAATGGCTGGCCCTTCTCTCTCTCTCTCTCTTTTCGACTTAGGCCTTGGGCCGCCACCTCACGCGGAGGTGTTGCAAAATCTCTCTTTTCAACCAATTCCAATATGTAACCTCTCACAGATACAGCGTTTCCCAAATTCTGGGAATACGCTAAGAACAATACACGTACGTACGAACACTCACAACACACACATGATTTCTCCATACAAACACTATGTAAATGTCCATGTCTTTGTGTAACTTGTTATTAATATATATTTGTTTACACATGTATATCGGTCTTGTTTGTTTTCTTTGTCTTCTTTGGACTTAATTAAGTCCAACATTCTCATGTAACTGGACCGGCCAGCAGAAAATTTTAACCTTCTGACATCTCTTCGCATCTTCACCCCAGCGGTCCGCTACAGTATCCATTCAGTGGACCTGTGAAATCCACATGTAACTTAGGCCATGGTAGGCCATCTGTTTTTGGCCAAGGATTAAATTTTATTGGGGGTGCCTTTGCAGCTAAAGCACAGCCTTTACATTTTGCCACTGCGTTCTCAATGTCCCTGTCCATATTCGGCCAATATACAAAACTTCGCATTAGGCTCTTCATCCTAGTGCTGCCCGGATGACCAGTATGAAAATCCTTTAGTATTTGCTTTGGCAGTGTGTATGGAATCACCACACGTTCCCTGTATAATAATACTGTATCGCAAAGCGAAAAAACATTTGTGTACTGGTCCCTCTCGGCTATTTTTTCTTTTATTTTCAAGATATACTTGTCCCTGGTGGCGTCTTCTTTTATTTTTTCTAGAGTTACCGGAAGTTCCCGAACTGCATTACACACAGTAAATTTCAGCTCTTCTTCTGACTTCAGTGAAGCAATTACCGTGTCTTCTAATGGTTCACTCATTTTAGGAATTAACCTGGACAGCCCATCAGCGTACGCTATATAGTCTTGTTCATCATCTTTCATCAGATTCAAACATTTCCACCTCTTGTGGAACAGAGATGTCTTTTTACTAAATAATTCACTTAATATATTTACCGCCTCGGTAAATGTCAACTCGCTATTTTTTTTGGTAAAATCTAGTTTACCAATTAGTTATGCTCAGCAGTTCCTAATTTGCTTAAAAGAAGCATACCTTCTTTCCTTCAGACCACGAGTGGCAGTCCTCGTTATACACGTCCGTATATTTTTATAATACTCCACAAAAGTTATCTCTTCATCTGGACTGTACGTGAATATTTCAATTGAATTCCATATGGTATTCTCTGGGAAAGAATCATTTTGTAGATTTTTCTCTTTCCTCTTCTCAGTTATTTCCAGAATTTTGTTTTGAAACTCCCTATGCATCTGTTCCATTTTTTGTTGGAATTGCATTTGTCTATTGAAAGTTTCCTCCTGTAGCTGCATCTGGAATGTTGTTTGTTGCTCTAATATTTTCGTCTGTTGTTCCGACTGAAACTTAAAGAATTCCCGGAATAGACTTTTGCATTCCTCCATCTTCGCAAAAGTTTACACAATGTCTAAATACTGTAGAGTGGGGGGGGGGGGGTCCTACGAATTTGCAATTCGTGACCTATTTGAGCAAACTGTATTATCGAGAAAAATATTTCTTTCCTCGACAGATTTTTTCGTCACTAAGTTGATGTCTTGGCTTGCGACAAACTTTGTTAATTTTGTTTTTTTAAGTGTAAATCCGAGACTTTGTCGCCGAAGATATTGTGGCGAGCGAATTTTTTCTTCCTCCGTATGAGTGCGAATCCTCGTCGCCAAAGTTGTTGTGGAGTTATTTCGCAGTGGAGTCTTGTATTTGTACTAAAATCGGCCCTAAATAAGTTCGACGTGTCAAACGTTAGGAACTTGATATAATAGGTATTACGCAGAATAATCTTGTTGTGGTCGCTGATTACTTTCGTATTCGACTAACTGTCGACTACTGTCGTCCGACATCGACTGACCCTCGTTCCTCTTACTACTCCTACTTATATTAGGTGGGAGAGTCTAATAACTATAGAATAGGTGTGTTTCCCCATGACACTTTTCCAGATAGAGTTCATATTATTCGGCCCATAACTGGGGGAGGAGATGGAGTAGTACCTTTTTCAAGAGTATTTGCAAATAGGAAAATGTAACAAATTAGACAGGAATTTAAACTCTGCATTGATTTCTCATTTCGAGCGGCAATTCGTTACACCTTTCAGTTGTCGATGTTTGTGCTAACCCGAAGTCATAAGTCATTGTGACTGAGGGTTTAAGGTTTAAGCATACTAGTCTTGTTCCAACTGATCATACCAGACTATGTGATCTCTTCTTATAAAGTCTGCTCGGGTATAAACCACAGGTGGGCTCTGTGGGTGTTGAAGAAATACACATGTGCCTGTGCAGGTATCTGTAACAGGGATTGACGACCCATCCTAGTAGACAAGCTTATTCAGAAACGAGCATCCCTTATATATATACATACATGTGTGTGTAAAATTTCAGATATAAATAAAATATATACATAAAATGAAAATATGAATAAAGACTGTAGCGGTACGGGGGTTATCGTGTTGTTAAATTAGGAACACGTGCGTTTATTCCTGCTAGAAGAAGGTCCACTACAAGAATATGGCGGACTCAAGTTGAGTCCAACCGAAGATGTATAAAGAAAACCAACAAGACCGATATATATATATATATACAACAAGTATATGTATTAAACAACAAAATTTACAATGGACATAGACATTAACATTTGTGTTTGTGTGTGAACGTAAAGAGTTTGTATTTTGGTGAATGTTCGTACGTACGTGTATGTGTGTATAATGTTCATGGCGTCTCCCACAAATGGGAAGACGCAATCTTCTGTGAGAGCTTACATTGTAGGTGTGTTCACTGAAGAAATGAAAAAGAGAACGAGGCAAGAAATCGACCAGTATTTATAGTGTAGGGAGAGCGCCCTCTAGTGAACGATTTGGACAATTAAGGAGGAGTTAACTCCGACAAGACAAAAGCAAAAGAAAACTATTTTTTTTTACTTCTGTTTATAAATACTTGTTGCAAAATAAAATTCTTACATTTGCTTGATAAAGTCCATCAGAGGACGAAGTGCATTGGTAAAGAAAAATATTCCTTTTTATTAATATATATAACAAATATCATGTACAGCTTATGCCCATAGTATGTTGAAACCGATTCTCACACAGTCACTAAAATTAATCTGGTGAGCACCTGGGAATACCAGGTGTTGTAAGGTTGAATGTGTATGTGATCAAATATGTATATATGCAAGAAGTTATAGAAAACTACTTGACTACTTTCGGATTAGAGGATATCAGATTTTTCGACCTATAATTATTCGTGATATACAAAGGCAATTAATGTATATAAACATGTACAAGTAACAGAGCAATAAACCGCATATACTACCATATTAACGGATATAAAATTTTCGGACCATTATTGGACATGCTATTCACACGCTATCAATGTATATAAGTAAGAATAAATGAAAGTAATCTACCACACGACTGCCGGATTGATAGATAACTAATGTTCGATCCATATTGAAACATACAAACGCTATTAATGTATATAAGCAGGAACAAGTAAAAGAAATCTACCACTCGACTGTCAGATCAGTAGATATTAAATTTTCGAAACATTAATTACACATGATATACACACGCTATTAATGTATATAAGCATGAACAAGAGAAATGTACTGCACTATTGCCGGATTTGAGGATATCAAAATTTCAAACCATTGCTGCACATGATAGACACATGTTATTAATGTATATAGGCTTGAACAATTCATAGAAATCTGTCGGAGTTAACTCCTCCTTAATTGGCCAAATTGTTCCCTTGGGGTCGCTCTCCCTACACTATAAATACTGGGCGATTTCTTGCCTCGTTCTCTTTTTCATTTCTTCATTTTCAGCGAACACATCTACAATGTAAGCTCTCGCAGAATATTGCGTCTTCCTATTTGTGGGAGCCGCCATGAACATTATACACACACGTACGTATGAACATTCACCAAAATACAAACTCTTTACGTTCACTCACAAACACAAATGTTAATGTCTATGTCCATTGTAAATTTTGTTTTTTAATACATATACTTGTTTGTATATATATATATATATATATATATATATATATATATATATATATATATATATATATATATATATATATCGGTCTTGTTGGTTTTCTTTACATCTTCGGTTGGACTCAACTTGAGTCCGACATATTCTGGTAGTGGACCTTTTAATATTCTATTAGGAGTTACACATGTGTTCCTAATTTAACGATCCGCTACAAATCTACCGAACTACTGCCGAATTGCAGGAGATACAATAGACGAGATATTATTTCACATAATATACACAAGCTATTAATGTATATAAGCATGAACAAATAATAGGAATCTACTGCGCTACTGCCGGATTAGAGGATATCAACTTTGTAAACGATTGCTACACATGATATACACACGCTATTTATTTATATAAGTATGAAGAATTAATAGAAATCTGACACACTACTGACAGATTAGTGGATATCAAATAAATGAAATCTGTACTACTGCCGGATTAAAGTATATCAAATTTTAGAAAAATTATTACACATGATATTCATAAGCTGCTAATGTATATAAGAATGAAAAAGTAAAAAAAAAATCTACAACGCTATTACTGGATTAACGTAGATTAAATTTTTGTTTGTCTTATTACAAAAGATATGCACACAATTAATGTATGCATAAACAATAGAAATCTATCACCGGATAAGATTATATCAGCATTTGTAACCTTTATAACTCATGATATACACTCGGCGTTAATGTACACATGCATGAACGAATACCATGAATCTACCGCACGACTCCCGGATTATAGGATAACATGTTTTTGAAACATGACGGCAGATGATACACGTAAGTTTGTAATATATATATTCTAGAACAATAGAAATCTACCTCCGGATTAGTGTATATCAATATTTGTAACCATTATAACTCATGACATACACATGCTGTTAATGTATGCATGCATGAACGAATAGCATGAAACTACTGCACAACAGCCGGATTATTTTCGTTATTTTCTAAGGAATGTTGTATTTAATACAGTTGTGTTTGATGCGAATTATACAAAGGTAACAGAATGATTTATGTTTCTCCATAATATTTTCGTTATTTTCTAAGAAATATTGGATGTATAAGACTGGTATTGGATTCGTATTATACACAGGAAATAAAATAATTTATATTTCTCCATATGATTTTCGGTATTTTCTAAGAAATGTTAGATGTATAAGACTAGAACTTGATGCGGACTATACACAGGAAAGAGAATAATTTCTATTTAGCCACTGGATTTTTGGTATTTTCTATGAAATGTTAGATGTAATTGACTTGTATTTGATGCGTATTATACATAGGAATACACTGATTATAGAATGATTAATATTTCTCCATAGTATTTTGGTTATTTTCTAAGAAATGTTAGATGTATAAAACTAGTATTTGATGCGTATTATACACAGGAAATAGAATAATTTATATTACTTCATAGGATTTTCTGTATTTTCTAAGAAATGATAGAGGTAAAAGACTAGTATGTGATGCGTATTATATACAGGAAATAGAATAATTAATAATTATCCGTAGTATTTTCGTTACTTTCTAAGAAATGTTGGATGTAATAGACTAGTATTTGATGCGTATTACACACAGGGAATAGAAAAATTTATATTTCTCAATAGGATTTAGGGTATTTTCCATGAAATGTTGGGTGTAATAGACCTGTATTCATGCTTATTGTACACAAGTAATAGAAAGATTTATATTTCTCCATAGTGTTTTCATTATTTTCTAAGAAATGGTGGATGTAATAGAATTGTATTGGATGCGTATTAACACAGGTTAATGAATGATTAACATTTCTCCATAGTTTCTTTTTCTGTATTTTCTATGACATTTTGGATGTAATAGACTAGTATTTCATACATATTATACACAAGAAATAGATTGATTAATATTTCTACATAGTGTATTTGTTATTTTCTAAGAAATATTGGATGTATAAGACTAGCATTTGATGCGTATTATACACAAAAATGGAATAATTTATATTGATCCCTAATATTTTCGTAATTTTCTATGAAATGTTAAATGTCTAACACTAGTAATTGATGCGTACTATACAAAGGAAATAAAATAATTTAAAATTTCCTATAGAATTATCGGTATTTTCTAAGAAATGATGAATGTAATTGACTTGTATTTGATGCAAATTATACACAGGCAATACATTTACTAATATTTCTCCATAGCATTTTCGTTTATTTTTTAAAATGTGGGATTAATTTATTTGTATTTGATGCGTATAATTCACCGGTAACAGAAAGATTAATATTTCTCCATAGTATTTTCGTTATTTTTTAAGAAATTTTGTATATATCAGACATGTATTTGTTGCGTAATATACACAGGGAATAGAATAATTAATATTTCTTCATAGCATTTTCGGTATTTTCTATGAAAATGTTTTCATATAATAGACTTGTATTTGATGCGTGTTATACGCAGATAATAGAATGATTAAAACTTCTACATAGTATTTTCGTTCTAAGAAATGTTGGCTGAATAAGACTAGAATCTGATGTGCATTATACACAGGAAATAAAATGATTTATAATTCTCCATAAAATTTTCGGTATTTTCTATGAAATGTTGGATGTAACAGACTTGTATTTGATGGGTATTATAGACAGATTGTAGATTGCTCTATATTTATCCATAGTATTGTCGTTATTTTCCAAGAAATGTTGGGTGTGATAGACTTGTAATTGATGTGCATTATACACAGAGAATAGAAAATTAATATTTGTTCATTGTATTTTCGTTTTTTTCTGAAAATTATTGGATGTAATAGAATTGTATTTGATGTGTATTATACAGAGGTAATTGAATGATTCATATTTCTCCGTAGTATTATCTGTATTTTCTAAGAAATGATGGATATATAAGACTAGAATTTGATGCGTATTATACACAGTAAATAGAATAATTTATATATGTTCATAGGTTTTTCGGTAATTTCTGTGAAATGTTGGATGTAAGAAACTTCCATTTGATGCGTATTATACACAGGTAATAGAATAATTTACATTGATTCTAAGGATTTTCGCTTCGAAATGTTGGATAAAATAGACTTGTATTTAATGTGTATTATACACAGATAGTAGAATGATTTATATTTCTCCATAATATTTTCGTTATTTTCTAAGAAATGCTGGATGAATTAGACTAGTAATTGATGCGTATTATACACAGCCAATAGAACGATTAATATTTCTCCATGGTATTTTCGTTGTTTTCTAAGAAACGTTGGATATAATACACGTATATTTGATGCGTATTATTCACAGGTAACATAATAATTAATATTTCTCCATAGAATTCTCGTTATTTTCTAATAAATGTTGGATGTCTAATACTAGAAATTGATGCGTAATATACAAAGGAAATAAAATATTTTATATTTCTTCATACGATTATCGGTATTTTCTAAGAAATGTTTGATCCAAAAGATTTGATGCATGTATTTGATGCGTTTTATACGCAGGTAATAGAGTGATTAATATTTCTACATAGTATTTTAGTTATCTTCTAAGAAATGTTAGATGTATAAGACTAGAATTTGATGCATATTATGTGCAGGAATTAAAATAAATCATAATTCTCCATATGATTTTTGGTATTTTCTATGAAATGTTGGATATGCATATGATGCGTATTATACACAGGTAATATGGTGATTAATATTTCTTCATGGTATCTTCGTCATTCTCTGAGAAATGTTGGAAGTAACAGACCTGTATTTGATGTGTTTTATGCAGAGTTATTTGACCGATTGATATTTCTCCATATTTTTATCAGTATTTTCGGAGATATGTTGAATGTATAAGACTAGTATTTGATGTATATTATATGATGCATATTATACAGAGTAAATAGAATAATTTATATTTGTCCATAGTTTTTCGGTATTTTCTATGATATGTTGAATGTAATAGCCTAGTTTTTGATGCGTATTATACACAGATAATAGATGGATTCTACTTAGAATGTTGTTATTTCTTAGAAATATTAGATGTAAGAGACTTGTCTTTGATGTGTATTATACACAGTTAATTAAATGAGTAATATTACTCTATAGTATTATCTTTATTTTCTGAGAAATTTTGGATGTATAAAACTAATGTTTGACGCATATTATACACAAAGAATACAATGATATATATTTCTCCATGTGATCGTATATTCTATGAAATGTTGGTTGTAGTAGACTTCTATTTGATGCGTATTATATACAGGTATTAGAATGATTAATATTACCATATAGCATGTTCGGTATTTTGTACGAAATATTGGATATAATAGACTAGAATTCGTATTATACATAGCAAATAGAATGATTAATATTTCTTCTTAGTTTTTTCGTTATTTTCTATGAAATGTTGGATGTATTAGTCTAGCATTTCATGCGTATTATACACAGGAAATAGAATAATTTACATATGTCCATAGGATTTTTGTTATTTTCTGAGATATGTTGGCTTTAATAGGCTTGCATTTAATGCGTATAATACACAGGCGATAAATTTGTCTATATTTCTCCCTAGTGTTCTCGTTATTTTCTAAGAAAAGTTAGATGTATATGGCTAGCATCTGATGCGTATTATACGAAGAAAATAAAATTATTTAAAATTTTAAAGGATTTTCAGTATTTTCTGTGAAATGTTGTATATATTATACTTGTACTTGATTCATATTATACACATGTAATAAAATAATTAATATTTCTACATCGTCCTATTTATCTACAGTAACTTTACCGCTTTCACTGTTCGATGATTTTCAAGTTATATTGAGGTGGAAAGATTTGTGGCTATGGCGTCTTAAGTTTCGAATCTTACTAAAGTTCGGGAATTCTTTCTATTTTATGAAAAAAAAATGTTATCTGTATGCTATCTGTTTAAAATGGTATCTGATTGGTTGATTATTATCACGTAATCGAGCACTGTAATTTTTGCGCCCAAAATTGATGATCATGAAATTTTGTTGTCGAAAATTAGGTGTTATAGTTAAGTGAGTGCAGTTAAGAAAGTCCAATGGAGTTTAAGTGCTAGGCATTCTATTTTAAATGGCTACAGTGGCAATCCTCAAAAATCACAAGTAGTCAGGTGCACAAGATTCTTTTATTTGTGTGTGTGCAGGGATAGCTGTTTATCGCCTTAATGATAATGAAAATAATAATAATAATAGTCCATTAGTAAAATGGACACGGGTGTTGTGCATGCGTGTATGCGTATGCTTGCGTGTGTGTGTGTGTGTGTGTGCGTGGATAGTACTTACCCGTCTGAACAAACTTTAACAAGGCACATTTATCAACAAAATTTACTGTGAATTTTACAAGTTATTGTAAATAAATATTTTTAAAGACTGCAGTTGCATTTTCAATTTCTTTTATATTTTTACCCATGTGGAATATATAAAAAAATACTTTATATATGCAGAGGTACTCCTCTGCATATATAAAGTAATTTTTTTATATATTCCACATGGGTAAAAATATAAAAGAAGTCATAGTTAAATGTAATTGGTAGAAATGTTCAACAGAGGGAGATGTTTTGCAGTCATTCCTCCTTGGACTGGATTGGAATCAATAACATTATATATATATATATATATATATGTGTAATTTGGCAGCAACTTTTCTTTCAAACATGTAGTGTTGAATGTTAAAGACAACATAGTCTTACATATTTTCTTTTGAATTTTCTCATATTCTCTAATGAGACTTTTAATATATATATATATAATTTATTATTATTATTATTATTATTATTATTATTATTATATATACTGAAAAGTTCTTGGTTCGACCAACGAGTCATCCCCAAAATAATTCTAATGTTTGCTTATACAAATGGGCCGAAAAATTTTAAGCATCACTCTCGTACATACATATATATATTTCTGTATATATCACAGGAAATGGATTAAATGCGACAAAAATTTCAATATATTTTCTGTTTATACGTTATTTTTTATGGATATACTTATTTGAGTAAATGTTCTTTTCTTTTAATTAAACAGTATTAATTACATTTGCCGGCCTGAATGTTCGAAAGATTTAGTGAAAAATATGCATCCCCCGACAGGAATCGAACTTATAACCTATACGGAACCTCCATTAACAACGACGTGACTATGACCGTTTAGCCACAGAAACCTTCTGCTTTAAGCCAAGCTCGAATTACTTCTTTTAAAACTTTGTTTAACCGGAAGTTCTCCGTGGCTTCAGCTGTTCTATGAGACTCAAACTTAAACAGACTTTTATCACCTATAGATAAGGAAAGCTAAAATCACAGCGTCAGATATTTTGTGCATTATAAAACAACAGACACTGGCTTTTATATATGTCTATATTTCTTAGATGAAGTATTTGTAACTATTTGCACTATTTACATCATTCGGACTGTTTTCCTCATTTTTATTGCCAAGGACACATGACCCAGTGCATAAAAGCGTTGGCTTAAGTAATCCAAAAAGTGACTTGACTCAGAGTTATGAGTTCAATACCTGGCCACAGCAGCGAGAACAAACATTTGGAGCGTTCATTTACTAAAGGCAATTAACTGAAACTGAGATATTCAAAAAAGGCATGGCACGTGAAATTAGAACAATCTACTTACATGGACTAAATAAAGGGTTCGTTAGAAATTCCAAAGTATTACATCTGAAGAGGGCCGGGGAGTACAACGGCCGAAACATTGTGGATATGACAATAAAGATGAGGACAACAGTCCGAATGATGTAAATCGTATACTGGCCTTTATATCTCATGGGGTGCTGAAATGTTCTCGTCCCAATCTGACCAAATGACCAATCAGATTTTTTAAGGGTTTCTTGTTCAGGCTGGAAACTTTTCATCTACTCTCTTATATAAGTTTTTCTACAGTGTTATTTCATGCAAGTTATTAGAAGAGGCATTGAATAAATTTGGCAAAAATAGAAAATGAATTCAATTAATGCACAAAAATGGAAATGGACGTAAGACAAGGACGCGTCTTCTTACCAGACTTATTCAGCCTTTACAGAGAAACAATCCTGAGGGACTGAGAAGTCCTATGAGGATTCATTATTGATGAACACAATCTTAACATTAGATATGCATATGACACAGTTTTGACAGCAGACACAAAAAGGAAACCACAGGAACTCCTACAGAAGGTAGTAAAAGAAAGCGAGAAGAAAGGACTAATCACCAATTGTAATAAGACAGAATGTGTCATTGTCATCCCAACATGTGAATTGCAAAATTGGGGACATAAAAAACAAACAAGTACAAAAATTTAAATATCTTGGAAGTGTTTTAACAGAGGACAGAAAATGCAACACCAAACTCTGAAGACACGTTGGAATAGGGAAAGAAGCCTTCCAAAAGTTAAGCAAAGTATTAAGAAACAATAATTTTTTTTTAGAAATAAAGAAAAGAGTACTGAAATGTTATGTACTATCAGTTCTCCTATATGGTAGTGAATGACGGACAATGTCTTCACAGACGGAGACTTGAGACAACAGAAATAGGGTTCTACCGAAGGATACTGAGAATAACATGGACCAAACATGTGAGCAATGACAAAGTGTCAAACAAAAATGAAAACAATGATTGGAAGGACAGCGATTAGAAGAGATAATAAAATGACAAATTATACAATGAGTTGCAAAGGAGAGGAAATTGTAGAGATTCATGATAGCCGACGCCCGGAAGGGACACAGCACATAGAATATTAGATACATTATAGTATCTTAAAAATTAAATCTTAAATCTGATTAATTCTCCGTTAGTGCTGTGGGTGTGCAAACGTCCCACAAAAATATTTTTCCTTAATATTTAGAAACAGAAAAGTACTGATCTGTTATGTATATCAGTCCTACTACACTGCCACGTAATGTTAAAGAGTTCAGTCTACACTGCTGCTTGAGTGGGGGAGAAACACTGGATTCATGCCTTTTCCAGGGGTATTAGTGTGAAAGTGAACGCATCAGACTAGACCGAAACTTGAATTCCGCTTTATATGCTTATGGCTGTTAGGCAATACGCACATAACTGAAAGAGAAAAAGACACAGAGGGAGATGGGGAGTGGGGACTAGTTTCTCTTAACTTAAAAACATAACTATATGAAAATAGCAAGGAATATAAACCACTTCCACCTAATAGCTATCTCAGGGTGATAATGTCCTTAAAACATAACACTTCTTCTATGTGGGTGATTATGGCTCTCTACAACTTCTTTTCCCTTGTATCTGTAAACAATGACTGACTTTTACTACGACTCCCAGCTTCTGTTCTGACATCCATCTACACAAGCTCACTGTTTCCTTCTGACTCTAAGGATTCTATTGGACATAAAGTGGGGGATCAGTTTTCAATTATAATTAAGTAGTAAACTGATCCCCCAAAATTAATACATAATATGTGAAAAAATATATTTAAAGACTCACTTCTCTTAACAAAAATAGCATCTTTTTTGACAGCATACGTAAACTTCTTTTTTGTACTGTATCCATTCAGAACATGGGCGACCATAACTCTCCACATCTTTCTATCCTTATAAGTAATGTTTGTCTCTTTACTATTACTCCCATTCCCTATTCTACCATCCATAAACACAAGAACGTTAGGTTAGGTTACTCGCTTTTTACCTCTGTCACTCTTTCTGTAATATGCCTTGTGAGTGTCAAATTTTCTAAGTTCTCTTTCTTTATTTTGTGCCCTAGAAATTTCTTCTGTCTCTATCTGATTATAAGCGCACCTTTTACCTCCATTTTCCTTAAAACCTACTCGTTACTCACATGCTGCGTCCATGATATTCTCGGGATCCTTTTGTAGATTTATTTTGTAAAATACTCCTAGATATTTAATGTTTTTCCTCTTTGGTAGCCCAACTTAACGAATTTAAGTGTAGTGTTAGATTGGCAGTTAGGTCACAACATTTTGCTGTTGAAAATGCTGGATGTAACTGTGAATTTTATTCTAATAGTTTCTCTCTGGTTTATGGAACTCTACTTCCAGCTTCTTACTTTGCTGTCAAGCGTTCAAAAGATTTAAATGCAATGACAGGTGTCATCTTCTTTTCCCTTGATTCCTGTTCTTTTTACTGTCTTTTCTCCCCAATAAAGTTTTTTCAGTGCCCTTCACTCTACTGGCTTTCTTCCTCTGTCACCACTCATATCTTTTTATCGTCTTGTTTGGGGCGAAATAATTTTAAAAAAAGTATGTGAGATTTGATTACAGCTCATCAACCATCTGCAAGTTATTTAAAGCCAGAAAATATTTTTACATTGTAAGATCTTTTAGGCGATAATAATGATTTAATGATACAAACCCTACTAATTAACCCATAGATAGAGGAGAAGAGGTGGTTTCATAACTTTCCAAAGGGTATTTGCGTGTAAATGCAAATGGAACTCGGCTCTCCGATTTCCAATTCCGAGTTGTTATCCGTTACACCACCCGCACATCAAAGCTTAAAGCACCAGGTATTCCCAAGCAGTTACCCATCTAGGTACTGACCAGGTCCAACGTTGCTTAACTTCGGTGATTGTACGAGAACCGGTGTCTGAATATGATATGACCGTAAGACTTCTTTTATAGAACCACATCTCTGTTGCCTCAAGTCAGCTCTTCATCTCTAGGGACATTGTGCAGTATTCAGTGCCATATTTATTTTCAATGGATATCACTCCATGTAAGGCAGTAAAGCTACTAAGACACAAGGGTTTACAGGATGTCGAAGAATTAGGAACAGAAACATTAATAATGAGCAGGAAAAGGAAAGCGATTGATATTGCATTTAAATTTTTGCAGATTAAAGTTGACTGGAAAGCATTGAGCCGAAAGAGAATTCTACAAGCGAGAAGTTCGAGAAAAGAAACTGTTTGCATATTATTACTTATATCTAGCCAGCTCAACTGTAAATTGATGAGATCTCAATGCCAGCCTAGTGCTGCGCTTAAATTTAAAAGAAAAAACAACTCTAGGTACCATAGCGAAGAGCTCATCCGAACAATTACCATGAAAGTATTTATAGAAAAGACACAGAGAAGCAACCTTATGATGGTGGGAAAGTGACTGAAGCTGATCAGGACCAATAATATTGCTGATTCTTTGGATTTTATCAAGGAGCCTAAGTAAAATAGCAGGGTCACCGGACCATATGTGGCAGCAATATTCTAAGCATATAGGACAGATGGTACATAGCATTTGAGAAATCTTTTCTTTGTTTCTTAACGAAAATTTACTGTTTCTTAGTAATTTGCTTAGATTTTGGGAGGCATCTTTCAATGTGCCTTCGGATTCACATATTCCGTCCTCTGTTAAGACACTTCTCAGATATTTAATTTTTCATATTTGCTTAGTTTTGACATCACTAATTTGTAACTCCCATCTTAACCTGTTCCACTAGTTAACAACATTACATTCTGTCTTCTTACAACTGATGTTTGGTCCTTTTTTCACACTTTCCTTTATTATTTTTTAGGAGTTCCTGTTATCCGCATATCTTATATGCCAATAATAAATCCCGATAGGACTTCTAGTTCTCTCGAGATAACCTCGCTGTAAAGGCTGAATAAATCCGGAGCGATGACACATTCTTGTCTTACGCCCATTAAAACATTATACTATACGACAAAAATAGTAACAGTATCCTTCTTTTTAATCAGTTCACCCCCAAGCAAGGAGATAATACTACTAAGGCGCAATAGGGCTACTGAGAGTGAAAGAAAATGAAAAGATTTTAGAAGGAACCGGAACCCCAATCCTAAACAGGAAAAAGGAATAAACCTCTACTCCTGTTCAAAAGAGGAGGCGTGTGAACCGGACTATAGGCAAACCTATCGACTTCTATTGAGGAGAAATAAAATGATTAGTAAATACAATTTCAGAGGTCGGGTGGAGACGTCAGAAGTATACAGTTGAGGTAGACTTTAGAAGGAACCGAAAACTCAATCTTAAACAGGAAGCAAGGGATAAACCTCTACTCCTGTTCAAAAGGGGAGGTGTCTGAACCGGTCGATAGGCAAACCTATTGTTGGTGCGCACCCACCTTCACAACCACAATAGACTGATCCTATTATTATAAATAGAACAGTAGTTCAAGAGACTGTGAGTAGTGTAGCAGTGTAGTGCAGTGCAGAGTGAGACTTCTGTAGTGATCAGTTACACTTCCGTTTCTCGACCGGAAGATACCGTTGGACTTTATTACTATTACTTATTGTTACTACTAACCTACGTTCGTTCTACTTCTAATCTCTCTGATGTAAATACCTCTCTGAATATACCAATATTTTTCCCTACGACTGTGTTTGTTCGTTATTACCATATACTCACGTGGAAACACTCAACATCTCAACACCTATCTACTCCTATTTAAAAAAAATGAATAAAATAAACACGAAAAATCTTCATTTCAAAATCTTCATTTCAAAATCTTCATTTTTAGAAAGAAACGAAAACTCAATCTTAAACAGGGATAAATCTCAATCTTAAACAGGAAGCAAGGGATAAACCTCTACTCCTGTTCAAAAGGGGGAGGTGTCGGAACCGGACGATAGGCAAACATATTTACTCCTATTTAAAAAAAAATAAAGAAAATAAACACGAAAAATCTTCATTTTAAAATTTTATTTAGTATGGAATAATGAAATTAAGAATTTCTTTTTGCCGTGTATCTCATTCAATGGTTGTCGACATGATTATGTCACGCCAAACATCTTTACTCCCACGCGGTGGGGAGTAAAGATGAAAAAAGAGGTAAAATGAAAGCACAAATCATTAAAAGAGGGAGAGAAAAACAAAATTTTTATGAGGTTTCAGTAGTCACTGTTGCTCTTGACAATCTGTTGTATCCATTTCAGAAACGAATATACCCGTGTGAATACATTGGGAAAATTCACCGTGTAACATTGCCCGTTACCCCAGGATATAATCCCAACCAAATCAAATTTACCTTCACGCTGACATACCAACGGACCTCCGGAATCTCCCTGGAAACAGAGCAACAGAATTAAAATTATTTTGAATACAAATTCATAGCCATTTCACAAACATTAATTTAGAAAGAAGTTAAATAATGAGAACGCTTTATGAACTGTGGAGAAATTGACAGTTGCTCAGGCGGGAAAGGGACAGTGTACTTAGCATGTATTGTTGAAATCCTTACTAAACAAAAGGCTTGTCATTATCTTTGCTAACCTTTTATAGTTACAGTGGTCACGTGATAGGGTTACCACGTGATCCCTTAAGTTGTATAAAAAGAGAAGAAATCTCTTTCTCTCTCTCTCTCTCTCTTTCTTTCTTTCAAAAAATTACCTTCCCTGTTACCAAGTTATCAGACTTATACATCGCGGAAAACGGCAATCTATTTCGCGACAAGCCTTTTCTTTTCCAAATATCTAGCGATGAGACAGTGTAGGGAGAAATGAACCCAAAAATATTAATGTAAAGTGGACGCCAATTCACGCGGATAACTTAAATCAGGGTAATTTGCTTTTTAAAGCCTGCTGTTTATCGAATAAACATTTCTGGAATTGTTGTATTTAGGTGTAAATTTACATGTTTAATTCGAAAATAACAAAGAAATTAAAAATAAAACAAATAATTAATTATTATTTCCTTTCTAGCATTTTTTATGTTGTAAATATTCATGCTTTACAAATTTAATTATTAATTTTTTATTTAAAAAATATTTTATTTTATTATTTAATTTGTGTTTTTAATTTAAAAAGAAAGCTTTACTATAAAAAAAAAAAAAGTTGTCATTGCTTTTCTACACAACTTAAGTGTGCAGTGAATGTAGTTAAACAAGGCCAGTAATGGCGGACGGATGGACGCGACTTTTATTGTCGATAACTCCAAAACGGTAGATTTCATCAAAATTTCTTTGTTATTTTTTTAATTAAGCATGTAAATTTACACCTAAATACAACGATTCCAGAATTTTTTATTCTGTGCTTAGTGCGGGGCTTAAAAAGCAAATTACCCCTAAATCCTTAACTTGTCATTTTTATTTCTTGTGATTTATTGACAGACAATTGAACATCCATTCAAGTGCATATTTATTTCTTGTGAGTAGAAGACCGATTTATCTTACTTATGTTATTACATGAAGATGTAGATTTAAAAAAATACCTACTTGCTTCTCTTTATTATAATGTGCGGATCTATCACGCACGAACATACATACATACATACAAAAATACAAATCACATACAACGCCAAGCATTCATTGGTTAATTAATCACCACTACGTTATTATAGGCAATTTACAAATCGCAGTAATGCGACAATTTTGTAATCGCTCTATTTTTAAGTAGTCAATTTTGTGCACTTTTAGGAGAAACGGATCAAAGAAGCTTTCTTAAGTCTCCCCAAAGCTCGCTCGCTGATTGGTCGATGCCAACCAATCAGATCGTTTGCACGTGAAGAATAATTCTTCCCGCGCAACGATTTGGAGCCTAAAGTCGCTTATTTAAGCCAAGATTTTTCTAATCCTAACTAGTGAGAATTCAACTGCCAAACGAATCTACGACAGTTGAAACCATGCGCCAATTTTCTCACTCACACACACCACTCACATGCTGAACATATACTCACATAAACTCTTCTTACACAGCAATATCTTTCAAGAACAATCATTACAAGAGACTTTCATGAACATTCTTCCAGTGAACTTTGGAACACTAAAATAACATTTAAAGAGAGACAACTCTTGGTAAAATCAACCTTTTCTTACTTAACTGCATGCTTTCCTTCACATCGTTATTTGATATTGTACATCTTGTTAAATACATATTTTATGTGTAACAATGTCTTTTGGTTGTCCTTTTCTGCGTGAGCCTTGTTTTCTAATCTAAAGATAAATTAATATGGTGAAGTACGCCACAATAAGTAATAGACGGAAACCTACACTATGGTTTCAGATTTTAATTTAGTTCCTGCAGAAGGCCTGACTGGGATTTTTGGCTACAATAAAATAAAAGAAAAGATTTAAGTTATATTATATTTCATTTGAAAATAGCAACAAATTACGTAGCACTTATTGCGATAAACTGCGTTACTTAAATCGATTACTTCACTACTTTTTATATTTTCTAGACTTTCTTCTTTATATATGCCAGAAATTTCAACTCTTTCCGATTGTAAGTATACGTTTTTTTTGTTATTTCTATTTTCCTTAAGTCTTTCTCATTGCTCACTCATGTTCATTCAGTCCATGGTATTCTTAGCATTCTTCGATAGAACCACAAGTCTGTCACTTCATCTATGAAAAGATTGCCCAGCATTCACTGTTACTCCAAGTATATATATATATATATATATATATATATATATATATATATATATATATAGTAATTCATCGAGTCTAGAATAATCCTCAACAGAATGCAGAAAGTACTGGACGGCCGTTTCGTCCTATTTTGGGACTCATCAGCTGTGCGCATCCACTACGAGATTCGAGCTGTTTCGACACAACGCAAGCGTCATACCAACTGCACCAACAGGCCTCGGTGACCAAGAAGAAAACTGAATAGACTCGATATAGCGCCACTACTCACAAATTCCGTGGTGATACTTATCGAAGTATTCATAACCCAACGGATTGTGCCCCAAGAGCCACGACTTTCCTTTTCCTCGAACCGCTCCATCTCAGTAACTCTGTCAGAAATTAGGGATGGATTTGTGACTGTACTTATATTATGGACAGGACCCACCTCATAAATCGATAAAAGATATTTTGGTTGTAGAGTAGGGGTATACTTCCTGCTCTTCCCTACTACTGGGATAATGGACTGTTCCTGTTTATAAATATGGCAAGTAGCCAGATTAGAGGAGGATTTGAGTAGTATTTGATTTGCTCAAATCTTTCCGTTCTATGTATGAGTATTTAATAAATGTCTTCTTTGTTTCCTCTACCTAGTCTTCTGTCCCTTCGATACTTTTTCTAACTACGGCCTTCCTAATTCTCGACTATTTTGAACAAAGACAGCATTACAACAATTTTTCGATTCTGAGAATTGTTGTGTCGTGAGGAAAGTCTCATGATTTCTAATCTACAAAAAATATTCCCCGAAAAACATTTCCCAGTGTTTTACGATTGGACCAATCTGTTTACGTATTGCCTTCCCTTAATTGTCTTTGCGATTGGACCATTCTCTTTAAGTATTGCCTTTCCCTATTTTTGCAATTGGACCAGTCTATTTAAGTAGTTCCTTATAAGTCAATCATAGATCATAACGTTAACTTTTCAAACGAACACTTAAAGAATTAGATTCATAAGGTACAATGCCGGATTTACATATGGGCTAGTGTGGGCCGTAGCCCAGGGGATCCAGGACTAAAAAAATATACAAGAACAGAAGGGCTCCCTTTAGATTTTGATGCAGCATCTTATAGACATATAGATTTTTGATGTAGCTTCATCAAAAATATATCTTTTTTTATAGACGTGGGTAAACATATTTAATGAAGAGTCTCCCAAATTCTATTACTCCGTGGGTGGGTGGGGGCTCTTAAGGCCTAAATCCATCCCTGATAAGGTATAAAAACTTACATAACAGGCTCCTCTAAGTCCATTGCCAGTGCAAAGATGCAGGCTTGATATGAGTCCATGCCAACTCATATTACAGGATTGTATATCAGTAATGGACACTTTAAGCTCATTAAGGACGTTCGGATTTCCAGTACCTGCAATGTAATAGAAAAATATTAGAAAAGGAAAAGGGATTTAATGTTGACTCGAAATAAATATTAACGAAATAATTCATTTCACCCTAAGCCAAGCGATAAAAGGAAAACAGGAAGAGAGTTCTGTAAGCGATAAATGCGAAAGAAAAAACTATTAGCATAGAACTTACGGTTACAACCAGCAATTTCAACAGGGAAATTATAAGACCTAGCTGCCAATCTAATACTGTGCTTAAATTCGTGGTTGAGCTACCAAAGGGGAAAGTTCATCAGAACAATTGAGGTGAAGTTATTCATAGAAGAGGTAAAGGAAAGCGACAATAGGAAAGTGACTGAAGTCGAGATGCCAGGTGATGTGGCAGGGGCGATATCACCCCTGAAATAATAATAATGATAATAAAGGAGGATATGCTGTAAAACAGAAAACACCAAGTGAAAGAGGGGCGTTTTCGAATAACCAAGAAGTTAATATGCTGTAAAGACTTTGAAATGTAAATGTTACAGAAAGTGAATTTAGAACACGAAATACAATCTTTTTGTAAGTGTACAAAGGATATCAGATTACTAGTAGAAAATTACTGGAACAATAATAATTTGGAACTTTTAAAAAAAGAAATGGATTTTGACACGATAAGAATCGAAGTTAAAATTAAGGATGTTTTGATCTACAATTTATTTTTAAAACAAGAATCTCTGTAGTTTACAAAGAGCGGCAGAATAATTAATAGTGAGGTGATACACAATAGCGTCTTGTTGTGAACCTTGGAAACCAATCGATGAAAAAGTAAATTGTTTATTCTCGGACGAGTGAAGTTGTACTTTGCTAGTATGCCAGTACGTGCGCACTAGAAAAACAGATAAATCACCAGTCTAGGTCGGTTCTCTTAATAAAGATCCAAAGACAGAGTTTTGGGGTTCGTCTGTCTTCGAAAGCAGTCGAACTAAGTGGAGAGATGTCAGAGATTGAAAAAGAAGCGTCCGCTATATGTTGCTGAAGCTGAGGTTGAAATACCGCCGCTAACATCTAAGTACTACTACTACTACCGAGAACGGGAATATCGAAGGTTGTAGTAGTTGCGCTAAGAACAGACCAAAAAGGGTTAAAATGGAGGGCACATCTCTCTTTACCGAAATTATTCGAAGTATTTGTGTTTGTTTGGTTATTATTCACATACAAGAAACATTCAAACGTCTACAAGAAGAATTAATTTTGTGTGTGTGTTTGCTTTTATATATATATATATATATATATATATATATATATATATATATATATATATATATATAAAAAACTTACGTCCTTTCAAAATCGAATCGACTTGGTTATATTTATTTTTTCTGTTAATCCGATTCTCACCCGACGAACTCGCCGGTGGGCCAACGGAGAGCTTCCGGATTTCTACGATCTTATGACCACTCTCCAGGATCAAAACAATCACAGCGTGGCTGGAGGGTGGCTTCGAATTGACACTGGGAACCGGAGACTTGTGTCTAACCTGTAATACTGGACCATACCGGACCAACGGCCGGTCTTGTGGAGTGCGTGGGTCCAGTGGGGTGAGGATACGGTGTTACAGTTATGGCCAATAACATTGCAGATTCTTATTTGGATTTTATGAATACTCTCTAGATATAAAAAAAGAAACACCAGACCAGATGTGACAGCAATAATCGATGCAATGACGAATAGTAATCCTATAAATATGCAAGATAGATTTTGGCAAGAAAAATTGTCTAGCACGGCACAGTGAACCGCCGCAGACTTAGTAATTTTGATCCAATATAATAATTCCATTTCATGTTCAGTGGAAAACGTGAGACGAAGAAGGCACAGTGAGTTGCTCTCTTGGAGTTTAGCATCAGCTATGCTGATGAAAGGACCGGCTACCAATTATTCCTAACAACAAACTGAATCTGTCAGTGTCTGTAATGAGACTGAAATCAATTGTTTTTTTCCTCCAAAATACAATATAGTATTATGGTGTTATATAAGCGTGTAAACACATGTTAATCAGTAAATGGTTATTAGTGGGAAGTAAGTGTACCTCACTCTTCTGTATTTACCATAAGTTTCTCCCCATCCTGTGATCCAACAATCAAAGTAGTCAGTTGATTCTGGTTGGTCGGGTACCGGAAGGCAAGCTGGATGTATACTCCATGATAACTTCACTTTCCGCTCCATCTTGATCAGTGCAATGTCATTTGTAGGATGGAGGTTTTGCACGTAAAGTGGATGCTGAAATCGGGGAGAAAAAACTTTTCTGAAAAAAAAAAGCTTTACTGTTTCTTGCAACAGCTAGCCTATTAAAAATAATCATATCCCGAACTGTTAATTACATGACGATGTTGTCAATATTAGGGTGTGTGTGGCTAGCGTAACGGGAAGCGTAATCGGCGAACCGGGTTCAAATTCTAACCGAATCCGTTACGTTCACTTTTGCAGAGATTCCATTAGAAAAAGGTATAATACCAACTCTTTTATACCTAGGTATGAGTTAAATAGCAAAGTAGGCTCTCTAGCCTTGGCTGTCAGCCAGTCTAGGAGACCATTCCGAAATCAAAACCATGGAGACGTCAACAGGAAACTATCTCCACTATTATTTCTAAAGAAGTCATGGTTATTTACATTATTTACATTTTTCGGATTGTTGTCCTCGTCTTTATTGCCCTGTTCACGACGTTTCGGTCGTTGTACTCTCCGGCCTTCTTCAGGTGATTTGAATTTCGAATTGAACCCTTTATTTCGTCCACCGGGATATATTGTTCTAGTTCTAGTTCCACGTGCTATGTCTCTTCCGGGTTTATCAGTTATCTCCCTTTAACTCACCTCTCTAAGCTTTTGTTCACCACTGCCGTAGCCAGGTACTGAACTCACAACTTTTTGGGTCAAGACACTGGATCTAACCAATGCTTTGAGGCCGAAACGTCGTGAATATGACAATTAAAATAAGGACGACAGTCCGAACAATATAAATAATTACAATACCTCATCTCAGAAATATAGACAGATATTAAAGTCATGATTATTTACAAATAATTAAAATAAGGAAAATGTAGAGAGACAACGTCCTGACACGGCATTTAAAAGTGACTTAATGTTATTTGTTAAGTTTAGCTTAGTTTGACACAAGGAGTGATACACAACTACTTCAACCATTGAATACACCATTGTAATTGTATTGTGATACAATGTAATTGTCATTTTTATCTTTAAGATGTGGAGAGCTATGATCACTTACATCCTGAAGGGACATGGCATAGATGATTACTTTGAATTCAAAACCGTAGTGAAGGCAACAGGAAACCACTCCACTATCTTTCCCAAGATGTCATTACAATTCACAGTTAATAAAGAAAAATGAATCTGTGGAGAGCCGTGATCACCTACATCCTGAAGGGGCATGACATAGATGATTACTCTGAATGCAAAACTGTGGGGAAGGCAAAGGGAAACCACTATCTTTCCCAAGATGTCATTACAATTCACAGATAAAGAAAAGGGAAGATGTGGAGAGTTATGATCGTCTATGTCCTGAAGGAACATGACATAGATGATTACTCTGAATTCGAAAGCACAGTGAAGGCAAAGTGAAATATCTTTCACAAGTATGCATAGCAATTCACAGATAATACAGAAAAAGGAATCTGTGGAGAACCATGATCATCGACGCAAGGAAAAATAATAATTTGACATTCCAGCAATTTATTTGTTTATTTATTTTATTCTAACCTATAGATCTTTGTTGTAATATCATTTTCGGAATGTGACGAACAGTGACATTTAACGGGTTCGTCTTGCAAACTGTTGGCTTGTAACAAAATTAATGGCCCCTTTTATGCGTCGCATTGGTGGGACGTTTTTCTTTTTTCTTAAATGACGTTCCCTTCTGTTAATAGTTACATTCGTAATTCTAAAAAACTGCATTGCAGATTTGAATTTTTATAGGATAACAAAACAATGATGAATAAACGTGATTTTCAAATCATTATCCTTCATCCGTTCAAACTCAGCCATTGTTCTGCCGAAACCGCCTAAAACCTGAAAAGTGCTTGGGTGCACGGGATGAAATCAACTTCAGAACGGACTGCGCTGTTGGTTTAAAAAATTCGCTAATGATGATCTGGATCACTGAGATTTTTTTTTTTAACTGACCTCCTCACTGTAACGCAAAGTATTTATTTTTTCATGTAGGGTGCCCATCCGCGTACATATGGGCTAAGGACAAAAACTGCCCAATCCCCGCGACTACTGTCACTGTCATGCTGGTGCCGATATTACACCGACCGCTACCTTTCTTAGTGCAATAAGGAAGAGGCTGTTGCAGGGTTTGGATTCCTGAGACCTGCCGTCTTCGTTCATCTAAATTGAGAAGAACAGATACTACGCATTGATCTCAGTTCGAAGGTCGCCTGATCGTGATCGCAAACCGTCACTCAACAATGAAGAATTGAGCGCAGCCATAGAGGCATAGAGGCTCGTTCAGAAACATATTTGGGTGTTGAGAGCGAAGCTTGGGGTAAACTTTACAGCAACCAGAAGACATTTGACAACTAACAATAAGAACGAGGTAAAACGACCTAAAAATAATCGTTGACTGTCATCTCAAGTAATAATAATAATAATAATAATAATAGGCAAAACAATCAAAGCTAATCACCCAGACAGCGTGATCAAAACCACAAAAACAGAATGTGCTTTCTTATTGACATGGCAGTCCCTGAAGATTGTGAAGTATCTTTGAAGATCTTCAGAAAACTATCAATACACAAGGATCTTGAAGTGGAAATCTAAAAAAAAAAAAGTGGTACATGAAACATCAGTAATTCCAGTTGTAACTGGAGCCCTCGGTTTCATTGAAAAAGTTTCCGTTAGAATCATTCAAGGGATTCCAGGCAACCCATACCTTAAAGAAAACCTAAAGTTCTATTCACAAGTAAAACTCATACTTTACGAATGGCTTTATCTATGTAAAATGTGTGTGACCTTAGGTTGTTTTTATTTATTTATTTTCTTTTTATAAAAAAATGTTCAGGAGAAAATGTCATGATGCCATTTCTTAGCTTTGGTCTCTGATTGTGGCCCGGAAGGAAATGAGTATAAAACAGAAATCAAAGGGAATAATAATAATAATAATAATAATAATAATAATAATAATAATGATGATGATGATGATAAAAAAAAAAAAAAGCAGATAAAGAGAGGCGGTAGGCCAACTTAATAATACGAGGTAATTTCAGGGAATACAGAAAATCCCTTGTTTCTTTTTTTAAAAATTGCTGTCAGGAAATAAAACGATAATCCAGAATCTCCAAATTAAATTATGATTGCCTCACTTCAGATTACACTTTGGGCGTTTTCGTTTTTATTTGTGATTTCGTTTTTATTAATATTTTAAACTTATCAACGATCCTCTTTGATAAGAGTTGACCGAAAATTTGGCCGCTTAAGAGGATTTACCCAACCACTTTTGTTTTCAGTATTAATTTCCAACATGTTTCCGTTCCTTTGTGCTATACTTAAGTTTCTTTTTTATCGCCAAATTGTTAACAGTTTTATTCGACACTACATTGTGGGATACAATCAAGAGAAAAACGTCTAGCTAGTATTAAATAAGTAAAACTTTTCGCAGTTGCACGTAAGCAATACTCACGATAAAGTATTTGTTAACTCCTACAACAATCTCTGATGAAGTTGGTTGGTTCAGGTTGTAGGCTCCCAGGGTAACCCGTAAGTATTTCGTCTCCAAACTGAAAAGAGAAAAAAACAGTCAAATGCAGAAATTCAAATCTTCAGCATTACATTATCGAATGCTAGAGAGAACGAGAAGAATATACCACCGTAGATTAAATAAAGGGTTCAGTACGAAATTTCCTGAAGGTCACCCGGATCGACAAGCCCCTGATGAAGGTCGGTGGGTACAGTCATTGAAACGCTGTGATAATAACAACAAAAGATGAGGATAATAGTTTGCTTGTGAAGCAGATATTCCCAAAGTGTGAGCCGCGAAATATTGGAAAATATACCCTGCACACCAGGAGAGTGAGGGTATAAACGCTGATCTTTCGATGACATTTATTAACTTATATGTTCTCAAAAACATAATTTAGTTAATAATGTTTTCTTTGTTTTTTTAATCATTTCACCCAAAGTGAGGCGATAATGCCACTAAGACGCAAGGGGTTACTGGGAGTGAAAGAGAATGAAAAGACTTTAGTGAGGAGAAAGGACAATAAAAGAACAGGTTTCAGGAAGAAAGAAGATGGCGATAATGCCACTAAGACGCAAGGGGGTTACTGGGAGTGAAAGAGAATGAAAAGACTTTAGTGAGGAGAAAGGACAATAAAAGAACAGGTTTCAGGAAGAAAGAAGATGGCGATAATGCCACTAAGACGCAAGGGGGTTACTGGGAGTGAAAGAGAATGAAAAGACTTTAGTGAGGAGAAAGGACAATAAAAGAACAGGTTTCAGGAAGAAAGAAGATGGTGATAATGCCACTAAGACGCAAGGGGTTACTGGGAGTGAAAGAGAATGAAAAGACTTTAGTGAGGAGAAAGGACAATAAAAGAACAGGTTTCAGGAAGAAAGAAGATGGTGATAATGCCACTAAGACGCAAGGGGGTTACTGGGAGTGAAAGAGAATGAAAAGACTTTAGTGAGGAGAAAGGACAATAAAAGAACAGGTTTCAGGAAGAAAGAAGATGGCGATAATGCCACTAAGACGCAAGGGGGTTACTGGGAGTGAAAGAGAATGAAAAGACTTTAGTGAGGAGAAAGGACAATAAAAGAACAGGTTTCAGGAAGAAAGAAGATGGTGATAATGCCACTAAGACGCAAGGGGGTTACTGGGAGTGAAAGAGAATGAAAAGACTTTAGTGAGGAGAAAGGACAATAAAAGAACAGGTTTCAGGAAGAAAGAAGATGGTGATAATGCCACTAAGACGCAAGGGGGTTACTGGGAGTGAAAGAGAATGAAAAGACTTTAGTGAGGAGAAAGGACAATAAAAGAACAGGTTTCAGGAAGAAAGAAGATGGTGATAATGCCACTAAGACGCAAGGGGGTTACTGGGAGTGAAAGAGAATGAAAAGACTTTAGTGAGGAGAAAGGACAATAAAAGAACAGGTTTCAGGAAGAAAGAAGATGGTGATAATGCCACTAAGACGCAAGGGGTTACTGGGAGTGAAAGAGAATGAAAAGACTTTAGTGAGGAGAAAGGACAATAAAAGAACAGGTTTCAGGAAGAAAGAAGATGGTGATAATGCCACTAAGACGCAAGGGGGTTACTGGGAGTGAAAGAGAATGAAAAGACTTTAGTGAGGAGAAAGGACAATAAAAGAACAGGTTTCAGGAAGAAAGAAGATGGTGATAATGCCACTAAGACGCAAGGGGGTTACTGGGAGTGAAAGAGAATGAAAAGACTTTAGTGAGGAGAAAGGACAATAAAAGAACAGGTTTCAGGAAGAAAGAAGATGGTGATAATGCCACTAAGACGCAAGGGGTTACTGGGAGTGAAAGAGAATGAAAAGACTTTAGTGAGGAGAAAGGACAATAAAAGAACAGGTTTCAGGAAGAAAGAAGATGGTGATAATGCCACTAAGACGCAAGGGGGTTACTGGGAGTGAAAGAGAATGAGAAGACTTTAGTGAGGAGAAAGGACAATAAAAAACACAGTTCAGGAAGACAGAAGATGGAGATTGTATTTCAATTTTGGAAGATTGTATGTAGCAAGAAACCAGAAGAGAGTCCCACAAACGAGAGGTGCGAGAAAAGAAACTATTAGAATAGAACTTGCGGTTGCACTAGCTAATTCAACAGTAAAACGATGAGATATAGTTGACAATCAAGTAGTACGCTTAAATTCATTCGTCGTAACAAGAAGGAAGCAATATTTATTTTGAGTAATGTAAAAATGTGGCACAAAGCCAAAAGTGGGGATAGGGGATGGCTGGTCTTCAAACTGTCTTATCTTAAACTTAACTAGCCACGATTACTGACCCAAACATACCACATTATAACTTACACCAAAACAACATATTCTTAAAAAAAACATGCTTTTTGTTGTAATGGAATGTCCCACACTCCCTATCGCCTATGTGGACTGACTATATCAGTAGCTATATATGGTGAGCACTGGATATACCTGTTGTAGCTGTGCTGGTTGAATTCTCTGCCTTCGGTCAGAGAGGAATCCAGACGAGGCCAAGCCGAAGGGCAGAGTCTCGACTGGGGTGGTAGACAGCTACCCGACCCCGTGTATGCGGTGTCTACGAAGAATTTTTGCCCGAACCTACGAGTTCTGTTTTGCTCCACATTAAAAAAAAACGGTCTTGTACCACATGCTGCCTCGCGGGGAGGTAAAGTAAATACCTTGCTTCGGGAAAAAAAATTTTGCGAGTGGCATGTTTGATATACATGTATATTACAGATGGCGTAAAAACTAATTTTCACTAAATCCAAATATTGTTGACCCACGACAGCACTGAGATCCGAGATTTCCACTATATACGCTGTCACAGGGTTAGGATTAGGACAGTGATTCTTAAACGCCGTGCCGCGGCACACTACTGTGCCGCGCGCTCCTCTTAAGTGTGCTGTGAAATATTGCCACGACATATTGAAGAAATCACGAAAAAGCACCACGCACATGTTTCACACTAAATAAACTGCACAAATAGTTGAATACAAACATTGATATAAAGTAAGTTCATATTTGTGTGTACAGTATAACCCGAATATAAGAGAGTTGTCGGGACCGGAGAAGAAGTCTCTTATATCCGAGTTTCTCTTATACCCGAGTTTCTCTTATATCCGGGTTTCTCTTATATCCGGGTCTGGTCTATTTTGTTTTATTAACACAGGCTCTAATTTTGGACCAGAGAAAAAACTCTCTTATATCCGGGTTTCTCTTATATCCGGGTCTCTTATATTCGGGTTACACTGTATTTTTTTTAATCTACGGTTTTATTTCATAACAAATGTATACCCTTTAAAAATTTCGCTAAATGTGCCGTGATATTTTCATTTGCTCCTAGGTGTGCCGTTGCTTAAGAAGGTTAAGAAACACTGGGTTAGGGGTTAGGGTTAGGGATACTAGAGGTAGGACTAAAAAAAATCATTGTTCTGTTTCTTTTTTTCCTGTGATTTTTTCTGTGACAGGCATGTTGAAATTAACTATCAAAAAAAGAAATAAAGAAGGAAAACTGTAATTCATCTTAGTCGACCAGATTTTCGATCAACACTTTTCAAAGATCGTTGATAAGTTTAAAATATGATGCAATAGAACAGAATTACTAATAAAAATGTTTATGGTTTAACATTTTAAACTTATCAACGATAGGTTGATCGAAAAGCTGCAGATCAAGAGAAATACGGTCTGTTTTTCTTTTAGAGATAATTACGGTGGAGTAGTGGATTGAGGCTCAGATTGAGGAATAGGAGAGCCAAGTTCGAATTCCAGTCGAATCCATTACATTCACTTACGCGCTAATACTCTTGTATGAATCCTCTTCTCCACACCCCCCAAAGCTATGGGTAAATAGCAGGACAGACCGAGTTCAATATCAGCCTTGGATGGCAACTGGTCTACCGCAGAAAGAAATCCGGGAAAAAAATCTGTCTCGTCAGTCATGTATTGAAAAATACATGATGGCCTAAGCGTGTATCACGCATTGCACATAACTGACTGACCGTTAGGAAATTGTTTAAGTACTTCAAATATTTTGTAAAATACTCCTAGATATTTAATGATTTTCCTCTTTGGTAACCCGACTTCACGAATTTAAGTATAGTGCTAGATTGGTAGTTAGGTCACATCATTTTCCTATTAAAATTCCTGGATGTAACTGTAAGTTCTATTCTAATAGTTTCTCTCACACTTCTAGCCTATCGAACTCTCTTCCAGCTTCTTACTTTCCTGTCAACTGTTCAAAAAATTTAAATGCAACGTCAGTCGTCATATTCTGTCCCCTTGATTCTTGTCCTTTCTCTTCACTCTACTGTCTTTCTTCCTCAGTAACCACTTGCATCTTAGGAGCTTTATTGCCTTGTTTGGGGTGAAATTATTTTAAAAATATGAGTTTCTGAGGTTTGACTGATTTGTCTACAGCTTATCAACCTTTTGCAGGCTATTTAAAGACAGAGAATATTTTTAGATTGCAAGAGCTTTTTGGAAGTAATAACGATACAAGCCCTACTAATTAATTAACCCATAGCTGGGTCATATAGGTGGATTCATACCTTTCCCAAGTATGTTTGCGCGTAAGTGAATATAACGAACCTAACTTGAATTGGAACTCGGCTCTCTGATTTTCAATTCTGAGGCGTTATCCATTACAGCACCTGTTATTCTCTAGCAGTCACCTATCTAGTTATTGATCAGACTCGACGTTACTTAACTTCAGTGATCGTACTGGAACCGGTGTTTTAATGTGATATGGCCGTAATGCAATTTGCAGTGGTGGTGATTTTAAAATAAAATATGATAAAATAAGTACATAGTTTTTTTTTCTTTTGGAGACCAAAGATCCATTTAGACTTTCATCAAGAACTAGTTTCAAATCCTGTCCATAGGGGGAGTTTTCAGTTAATGTATTACAATAGTCATCATTGTTAATCTCCGACGCAATTAGATCTCATTCTGCAGGCTGGCCGGATGTGAACGCCACGAAAGCAGAAAACGAAATAAAAAAGTCGTTTTCTGCGCATTAGGCTCCACGCATCACATCCGGCCTATGAAGCGTGTTCTGGCGGTGGCCAGTCACGGCCACCGCCAGAACTCGCTATTGGCTACTTCTTAATTCATTTTCATGGGGGGGGGGTTAATTTCTTTTCATGTTTGTCCGTTTAAGATGTAATTTTTGTGATGTCGAAATAGTAGCATTTATTCTAAGCACAGCGAATTGAACGTGGCTGGAATTCGAGTTAGCGTATTTCTATTTAAAAAAGCCTTCAAGCTACCATTTCCACTGCTGAATAAGGTGAGATTTATACTGGGTGCCAAATGTTTTATGAAAAGGGTCTGGATCACAACTAGATGCCTTCGGTTACGGGATCTAGAAAGGATGATAGTGTTATCAACCAGGATGTAGCAAGGACGATTTAGCCGTCTAAGATTGTCAGCTACTCGTGCAAATGTTGTATTTCATCTCTAGATATGTTACGATGACCGCAACATCAGAGTATGAACAAAATTAATTTAGCGACTAGTTTTGGTTAATTTTCCATCTGTTTATATGCACATCTACAGAGCCACTTTGAAAAGGCCACCCGATTCTCATTGGCTCATGACCTTATATCCTGATTGTGAAAGACTTTCTGATTGGTTGGTCAAAGTATCTGTTTTTAGAGAAGTTGAAATTTTTGCCTCCTTGTTATTATTTGTTTATTTCTTTTCTTATATACTGGGTGTAAAAGCTTTCTAAATGGTTGGTCGAATTATGGATTTGTTTGCCTGGCGAATTTTATTATCCGTTTATTTTTAGGGATGGTGAAATTTTGATTTTCTTATTTATTTATTTCTCTATCATCCCAAGAGAAATGCATTAGTTAAAAATTAAACATGCCTGAAAGAAAACTTACCGATAAATACAATGACTGGCTGTAATTATCCACTGATTATTAATCAGCGTTCCCCCACATAGATGTTCGTAAATACCAAAATTGTTCATCCATTCTATATTGACTTGCCATGGCCATGATCCTGGGAGAGATGGATGGGCTGGGATGATACGTGGTAAGATTTGGATGCCGCATTTTTCTGTTAATAGAGATAAAATAATTCAAATGTTATTTAAATATACGATCTTATAGATTCATTACAATTTTGGGTTAGATGTAGTTAAAAACAAAAGAAAGAAATGAGAATTAATTTTAAAAAAATGATTACTTATATGATTCGACTGGTTCGATCAATAAATAGTCATTTTTTTCATCTCGCAGTGCAAGGACGAGTAATTTTATTTTTCTGACGCCATAATGCGATGGTACGCGAAAATAATTCTGAATAGCAAGTTCTGATTTTCTGCTTTTAAAGTACTGAGTAGATGTACTAGAATTGTGCAGTTTAATGATGGATTGATACTTCGACCTGATTGTACAGTCTCTGATAATATTTTTTCCAATCCTCTTTCCAAGACAAAATATGAGCACAGCTATTTTTTCAAATATTTTTTTCATATGCGGGAATGGGAGAAGAGAAAACGTCAACTCTCTTATTCCGTATATTAAAAAATGTGCTTAAGATAACATACAAAACTCGAAACTACTGCGTGAAATTCGAAAGGTACAAACTATTATTACAAAGACATTAAACACTATAGCAAAGTACAATTTTTACAAAAGCTTGCGCAAAAATTTCCTTTCGTTCGCCTTATTATGGACAAAGCAAAATAACATAACAAAATTATAGAAATTATTAACTCTAAAAAAAGATTTACAACACAATTTTTCAGATCATGAAAAAAATTTCGTAGAGATGATGATAAGAAAATTATTGAAAAAAAATATTCTTTACAAAGAGATAATAGATAAACGAAAAAACTTTAGTTTACTTCACAAGCGACTCTGAGAATTTTAATGATATTTTGAAATGTCTTTCGGTTTTCATTCTGCTTGGTTACTGTAACAATGCGATTTTTCACACATCCTTAAGAGATAAGTAAATAAATTTATTTTTCTTTTAAGTTCACTTAATTATCTGAGTTTCATGGAACTTCATCTCCAGTCCATATTTGAGTCAACTTAATTGCCAGAATTTTCAGGATTCCTGTGTCCAGCCCGCCTTTGAAATGGCAAACATAAAACGTTGTCAATTATTTTAGATAATCATAAAAGTAGTGTCCTTTGAAGAAACTGACCACCTAGTCAGCTTGTGATGGGGGAGCTCTACTTTTCCGGAACACAAGTGGACAGATAAGAGTGGGACCCCAGACAGTATCCATATAAGCAGAGAGAGGTAGTAAGTCAGTTGACCAGCGGCCAGTAACTAGGTAACCAGCAGAGGAAGCGACCAGTAAGCAGTGAGAAATCAGCAGTCGCCTAGATGGTCAGTGAATGTAAGGGTCCTCTTTCGGTGGCCGGAAGTTAGTAAGATAGCAGTTCACCACTTCGACCAGTTGAAAGGAAGAATACTACGTTTAAGTGAGAAAACGTATTGTTGCTATTTCCCAACCAATATCTTGAAAAGCATTTGTCGTTATTTTTTGTTTATACGATCACGGTCAAGGAGACAGAAGTATGAACATAGTGAGTCGGGTGTATATAGAGACACGGCTGACCTTAGATGTCACCACATGTTGTGTAGTAAACGACGTGCGGACTACGTCGTCAAACTACCATGTGTTTAACGACATTTTTTTAAAATGTCTTTCTTTTCTGTGAGTTTCTTTTTCGTGGTCGGCTTAAAGGGTTTTTTTTGTCGTCGTAGAAGTTGTCGGTGTAAATCCTTGAGAAATGCTGAAACCTTTTAGCCTTTTGCTCTCCTAGTGACTTTCACGTGTGAACGCCTAAATGCCCTTCGGCCCCCAGCCGACCCCCTTCTTTATCCGCCGATCCGTGTTCTTATATACTTCGAATCAAATATCAAACGGACATCATTAAATTTACGAGGGCTGAAGCCAGGTTTTACCTCGGACAAAAAATACAAGGCGAATATATTATTCCAAATTTGAAAAATAAAAAATAAAAAATTGATCACTAGCAGTCTGCCATGACTGCTATTTTCACTTCGAATGCTATATACTTTAAATTCACTTGAAGGCAAGACTTTTCTTCTCTGTCGTAAACACAGAATTAATTTGTTGAACAGAGGACTAACCTCATAAAACCAAGTAAGGAACGAACTCGCTAGCAATCGCCTGTTCATTATCTATATCAAAATGATTTTATTCTTGTATGTTTGTTAATTGTTCACCGTAACAGCAAAAACTGCACATCGTACCGAGATATTTGCTAGCACAACACCATTAAAATGCTCTAATTTGGAGAATGAAACAATTTCTAGTCCCATTTGCAACTTTATAATAATATAAAGCTGCCGTACGTACTTACCTCAATAATCGATATTATAATGATTCGATTTCTCAAGGTAGATAACTCTAGGTAAAAAAAAAACGCTATCTATCTTAAAGGATGGCGATGATATATTTAAAGAAAGAACAGCGTGTGAGTGAGTGGATTTTTAGGTGAGGAAGGAGTTGCACAGGTTCAGACCCATCTCCTCTAGAACCCAGTGACAATGGTCCATGAGGTCCAGGGCGGCTGGTGGATTAATAACTGCAGTGAATAGAGATATCAAACTTCAAACCTCCTTTAAATGGCCTTTTCGCTTGGATTAAAAAGCATTATCTATTCATTTCTCTGCTTTGCTTCTATTTTCGTTCAATTCCTAGAAGAAAAGAGATTGCCTATTCCCCTGGAATCCATTTTTGAGCAATACCTCGTCATTGCACCGAAGAAGCAGGATTGATGGATACAAACGTCAGCATGACATTGGTACACTCACCAACACCGAGTGAGGCCCGATTCTGCATTCGGTGGCTTTAGGTATACTTTTTAGGACAACCCACTGGACATCTGGCTCTTTTGCTATTCTGATGTGACACCGAGTACAAAGCTTACTTTGGTATCTCTTAAGATGAAACCAGCACATAGATCACCTCTTACATGAAAGGTTCATGATGGATATTACGTTTGATTCATATTTTTGGCATTTCCTGGCGGAAATTATATACTACAAATTCACTTTACAGCTGTACGTTCTCAACAGGAGCAAATCGGGCTTAAAGAAAGAGTTTCTGATGTAACTCGCGTCCCAAACCGCGAGAGTCTTTCTTTGTCGTTTGCTTTAGTGGTCCAAATGACGTGTATCTTTGTGATAAAAGGCAACAATAAAAGAGAGTAAAAGAATAAAATAATAGCAATAAAGAAGGGTGCATATAACAAGAAATTTGAGATAAAAATAAAGCTACAGTAATGAGATGGGGTAATACTAGTAATAAAATAACATTGAAAATGATTCTTCTAAAATTAACAGTAAGAGGAAATAAAATTAGTAATGAAATAATAATGGTGAAAATGCTTAAACTAAAAAACAACAATAATAAGATGGATTAAAACTAGTGATAAAATAATAATAGTGAAAATGATTCATCTAAAAAGCAACAATAATAAGATGGATTAAAACTAGTAATAAAATAATAATAGTGAAAATGATTCATCTAAAAAGCAACAATAATAAGATGGATTAAAACTAGTAATAAAATAATAATAGTGAAAATGCTTCATCTAAAAAGTAACAATAATAAGATGGAGTAAAACTAGTAATAAAATAATAATAGTGAAAATGCTTCATCAAAAAAATAAAATTACTGAACTAAAACAAAGATTGCGTAGAGACTCAGAGAGGAGCTGTGGGTGAAAAACGACGATAGATTTGTGAGTTTTTCATCAATCATGATTTTTGTGGCTGAATGTACGGAATGTGAATTCAAGTCTATTTGTTTATTTACGAGTTCACGCGATTTTTTTTTGCTTTGGAGCAGTGCATCCAGCCTGAATGTTGTGATAGAAAGCGACATCAGAGTAAAACTACTAATAAAATAAGACGGAACTTTCGCATACACGGATTATCTTAGACTAAGGATGTGTCGTATTTATAAAGTCAGGTTTTGTAAGGCCAAAAGTCTAATTGTGCCCTCAGAGTCAATGTCTTTCGTTTCCAGTACAGGTCACATTTATAAACCTGTTCAAATGAATCTTAGACCGAAAATAAATGCGAAAGATTTTCACCTAAATGCAAAACACTTTTTATATTAACACATACTCCTAGCTTGTGTCAGCAGTTGAAATATTTTTTTTATATTTGTGCATAGGTAGAAGTTGTAGGTACCAGAATGTAACACCTGGATGATAGTGACGATTCTTAGGTCACGTGGTTTAACTAATCCCGAAAAAAACAGCTGAAGATTATGACCTGAATAATGTCAAAGTATGTAATTTTGCACTTTACATTTTTAAACATAATCTTATAACGAAGTCATTTTTTTCGAAATATTTTTTCTTTGCAGCAATTACTGCCTTGTTAAAGATCGCTTTCTTTTCAAAGGACAGCTTCCAACGGATATATTAAAAATTCGTTTCGGAGTCAAAGACAAAATGTTCAGACTTTTTTCTTTTTAAACCTTAAGGAACAATCATTTTTCGGTCGATATAATTAAAATTCGTTTCGGAGGCAACTACACAAAATATTCAGATGTTTTCTTTTTAAACATTAAGAGACAATCATTTTTTATGGATATATTTAAAATGTGTTTCTAGGGCGAGGACACAAAATATTCAAGAAGAACAGTTTCTTAAGGAATATAATCGCTAATACCGTTGGAAATTTCATTTATCTATCTTCCTTTAAATATGGGTTAAATAACAAGTTACCTGAGCTCTATTACCTTGAACGGCAGCCAGTCTAGGAGAAGAAAACTGAAATAAAACCCACACTGATTTCAGGGTATCTACGGGGAATAAAAATTGGGACCCAGTAGGCGGATGGATGGCGTAACTCCGTCACTTTTCTGCAACTCTTGGAGCTGCGCTGTTACCAAACTGCACTGTTTTTTTCTTTTAGACTCTACCAACAACGCCGTGAGGCGGATCCTGACAGAAAAGTAGCCCAAGATCTCCAAATCTTCTACTCATGTTTGCAGCGTTCTGCACTACACCATCTTTTCCAGAAACGGACGCAAAAAAGGAATGGTCGAAAAATAAATTTTTTTCTTGCTTACCATCTCTTTTCATCCATTGCAAATGCTCGTGTGCATATGGCAGGCTATAAAAGTACCCCGTGAGAAACTCGTGGTTGAGTTGGTGAAGGCTGTTCTATATATCTTACCATGATTTTCTTAATTCTGGATTCATTATGCGATGCCAGTCTGACAGATTTGGTCTATTGACAAGAGAGTCCAAAGGCATCTACACGGCTTTGTGAGTAATTGATTATTTCTCACCCGTACGCCTCAGACCTACCCTTCAAGGACAATCGACTTCGGATCCAAGTCTGGACCGCCGCTCTGACCTTTACCTGTACCGACTAATTATTCTGCAGCTGAAGCCAGAGCCTAAACCACACTCCAAGAATGCGGACGAAGAGTTGATGTTCTCGCTTCTCCTTTTCTCCCAGAAAATCCTTTTACTACTGCATACAAACTCTTAGTAACTGAAGAAGTGAAGGAAAATTTTAAAATTTGAGAAATGCACGAAAGAATTCGGTGAAACTATACAAGCTATATGGTTCTGATTCAATGGACTAAGAGTTCAACAGAGAAAAATGGCGTCTCGTCGATTACAATCGCGAGTTGGTGAATCAAATCTGTCAAAGACTGTCAACACTTTGGTCCACTAGGCTAGTCACTGAAATTCTAAATTCTGTGGAGAGTCGTGCCACAGATCTTCTTGGTATTCATTTATTGGAACTTCGGTAATAAAACGAACTGAAGGGTATAGACAAATAATATATATTTATTTATTTGATTTAGATTGTAGTGATTTCTTTGATATTTGGTGTAGCAAAAGTTCGTTTATAAGATCTTGGTAGCAGTCTGGAGAAAATCCGTTTCGGTTCGGTAGTGGGTAGTTTCGGAGAAGTGAAGAAAAAAAGGGTCATGATCTTAGTCCGAACAATTTATACATTAATGATAACGAACCATCTTAAAATATAAGGCTTTATTTTTTAGCACTTCAGTGAGGATCTAGAGTTTTAGTGACTGGATTATAGACAGGTACTCGCACTGGCCAAATTGAACAGAAACAAGGCAGCTGGACCAGACGGAATTGTAACGGAAATGCTGACAGCCTTAGATGACTTTGGTATAGACAAGATCACCGTAATAACAAATTAAATCTACAACAGCGAAGATATACCGGAAGACCTCAGTAGATCTATCTTCGTAGCTATGCCTAAGAAAACAGGGATAAGGATCCATATAAAAGCCTTTAAATGAATATATGGATTTTATGTAAGTATCTAGAGTTATAGGAATGTTTTATTATCAGAATATTTATATAATTTTTTACGCACTTTATGTGTAAAAAAGAAAACAAAATTAAATAAAAAGCTTAACCGCAGTACGTTTTCAGTTGTCCTTAATGAAACTTGCATAAAAGAAGGATTGCTGCCCAAATACACAATTATATATATATATATATATATATATATATATATATATATATATATATATACATATATATATATACATAGGGTCGCAGACCATTGTTCAAACATACATTGTTAAATATAACAGTCAACGAATGTCTATTATGTTTGATCACGAGCCGTTCCAAGCTTCGTATAGTGGCTTCAGTTTTGGGAGAAAATAAAGACAAAATTGTCCAACATTTATTTTTTTTATTATGTTGTTCATCGATCTAAGCTTTCGGGTCAGATGGGGCATCATCAGAGTGGTTATATATATATATATATATATATATATATATATATATATATATATATATATATATATATATATATCCACTTGCAAAAAAAGGCTAAAAATAATGGAAGCCTTACTAATAAAAACAAACAAACCAACACTTAATAATATTAACTTTGAACATGGACATAATATCTTGACCGTGTTTTGAAACAAAAAAAAAAATGAATCACTTTATAAAACATACATATAACAAAGTATTTCTATTTCTAATTCTAACAGTTGAAATATAATCCTTGAAAATGGCTAAATGTATAGCCGAAAGCGCTCGGATAAAAAGAACATTCGGACAGTTTTTATATAATTTATCCTCTGAAAAGAAAAACTTTATTAGATCGCACGAGAAATTATATAAAAAAACTAAATAAAAGCACCTTGTCAGTCGTTTTTAATGAAATGTGCATATATATATATATATATATATATATATATATATATATATATATGAGGGGGTGTATAATAGTATCCGAAACAAAAGTGAAAATGGGGAGACAAAGTAGAATATATATATATATATATATATATATATATATATATATATATATATATATATATATATATATATATATATATATATATATATATATATATATATATATATATATAATCATACGAATTATAGGAAATAATTTAGTTAATCGCGTATTTACCATCGCTGCTAGTAAACGGTGTTCGTATCCAGAAAAGTAAAATTTCAAATGCTGATTTTCAAGGCAGACTCTTTCCATTTATCGCAACACAATCATTTTTTTATCCGTATATGGCCTGTCACCAGAGCATTTTAAGTTGGGGCGACCATGAAGTCAGGGAGCTGCGATTATGAATTTGCACATTAAATATATTTCATATCATTTCTCACAAACGATGAACAGTGCCGGCTAGTATGGGCTGCAACTCAGGGGCCCTAAGGACCCTCTAGTCTTGGGTCCTTGATACAACTAAGAAAAATAAATATATCAGAACAGAGGAGATTTGTTTATTTTTAGATTTAATGGGGCTCCCTTGAATTGATTTGAAACAATTTAGAGTATTTGAGCACCTCTAGTTGGAGTGGCTCCTTTACATTCAATGGGGCCCATTGAAAGAGCCCCATTTAGATTTTTATGCATCTCTTTCAAATACATATAGATTTTTAATGAAGCTTTTTTTTAGTTTTGCATAATTTTGTCTAATTTACTCAATTTTTGCTCAATTGTACACTTCATTGAACACAGACATTTAATAAGTGCAAAATTGCTCAATATTGTATAAATTAGACAAAATAATCCAAAACAAGATAAAAATTAAAATAAAGAAAATTGTGCAATTTTGAAAAAATATCTAATATATTTAAACTTTGTAATGTTTATGAATTTTGTTTAAAAAAGTAAAAGATTCTTAATAAAACTGTTTTTGTAACTGCTGTATATAATTCTTTCTTAATATAATTGTTTTCTATTTTTTCCGATTAATTATCATATAATTTCACCATTAACAGATCGATCTAACCTACATGATTTATAAAAACTAGCTTTGCTATTTGAAGGCTACAATTTTAGCAATAAATATAGTTTTTTTTTTTTTCATTTTTTTTTTGTAGCATGCTCTGCTAGTGAATTTAAATATTAGAATTTCAGTGTAATACAGGACTTTCATTCTAGATACATTTCTGTAGGATGTAAAGCTTGGATAAAAAATATCATGAAGTTGTTAATGAAATAAATTGGATGAATTCCAAAATCATCAAAGTTTTTAGTTTTTAAGTGTTTTACACCAAAAAAGCATCAGCTAAAAAATATAAATGTTTTTTTTTAGATAAAAGAGACGAACATACCTCATGAAGAGCCAACGAAATCTATTAGTCCAAGGCATTCTTCCAGGGAACTCTTAAGGCCTCAATCCACCTCTGGCGATGAGCCTGCTCCCTCTTCTATATTATCTGACTTTTATATTGTATTAAGCAAGTTTATTTATTTGTCGTTTTTTTTAGACAAATATTCTTCAGACAACGATTTTGTTTGTTGTCTCTATTTCCCATATAAATATCTGTTATTTCCCTAATTGTTATAAAATTCTGCCATTGAGAGAACAAAAGCCGTATCATACAAACTTTTATTATTTTATAATAATACTTTACTAATAATTCAGTTATTACATTAGTTCATAATAATGTCATGGCCAGAAAAATGAAAACAATTCAATTGTAAACAATATTGAAAGGCGTTACCATCAATAGGTAACAATTACCAGCTTTTTGTTAAAGATAATAATAATTAAAACAAAAAAGTATAAAATTACCTGTGTAGTTTTGAGGTACATCTGGTGGTATTGTGACTGGTTTGTTGCTGATTGAACCTCCAACAGCGCACCCTTTCCATTCGTCTTCCCATGAGAGAATACAACACTTTAATTTGTATGAAAAAACGCCTTTGTTTCGACACAGACCACTGTAGGCTCTTCCATTAATGCAGATCGTATACAAGCTTGGGTTCCATACATTCGGCACCCACTGCACTTTACATGACCAGCAAGGTGCTTTAGGCCGACAAGATACTATAGCTTCAGAAAGAATGACCCTATGATGACTCAAAGTTTGAATGATAACAAGGACAAGACCCAGGAGATAAAGAGTTGGTACCTTCGCGAAGGACAAGCGTTGACACAGATGAGAAATTGGGAAGTCGTTTGAGAATGTAGTTGTTTGACGCGCAGCATGCATGTCTAGTTCTATGTGTTTTGTTCCGTTCAGTCAATATAAGAGACTAATAGATAGTCAGAAGGACAGATAAAGTAGTAAACAGAGAGATAGCCGGAGAAAGCGAGGGAAGTGTGTGGCTTCCGGCAACGACCCCGCCAAGGACCAAAAACTGAAAAGATGTCAATGTCACTAGCAGTTAAAAAGAAGAAAGGAAACGTTACCTGGTAAGCGAACGTGGAGAAAAGAAGACGAGCAGAAAAAAAAGGAAGAAAGAAAAGAAAATAAATCGAAGGAAAAAAAGAAAGAAAAAAGTAAGGTGAGAAAGAAAAAATTAAGAAAAGAAAGAATAAGGAGAAAAACTACCATGAATAAAAGTTCAAAATATTGAATAGAAAAAAGGAATAATCAAACTGCGTAAGGGGAGTCAAATTAAAGAAAGAAAGAAAGTTTAGTAAAAGTAAAGAACATTGTAAGAAGGGAAAAATAAGGTAAAAAAAGAACGACTCAGGTAAGAGAAAATGAAAAGAGAGAAGTTGGAGGTATTAAAAAAATATAAAAAAGGAAAGTACATATAAAGAAACCAAGTACAAGAGTGGGTTATGATGGGTGTTCAGTAATAAAGGCCTGATGGCCCGCAATCCACAAACTGGGCCTTTTGGCTATTCACTGTATAGAGAACAAGCCGAATGTTTGCCAAAGGAGACGCCGCTCCATTTTAGACTTGAGTCATGATTGTGCGAAAATGTTTATTCTCTATTTTTTATTTCTTTAACAAGCTCATTTTTCTTTTCTTCTCTGTGCTAATATTTTACCAGTAGGTTTGCTTATTAATCTTTTCTTTCATTCTTAGATCCAATGTATACATAAATGTTTTTTCGTTGTCTAATGTTAATAAGATTTTTTTCTTGCGCAGTTATTTGTACGTGTGTCTTTTGTACATATGTCTCAGGCTATCGAGTGTGTATGTACTTATTCGTGATATGTGTGTTGTCTGCCATGTTTGAATATAAAATTTTCTCTCATAAGTATGCCGAAATTATATTGTGTCAGATTTTGGTGAGAGTAAAAAATAAAAATTATTTGAGGAACAATTTAAATAATAAATTGGGTCGAAACAAAAGTTCATTTTTAGCATTTTTAAAGTGATTTTCTAAGGCAACATTTACATTTTTTGCATAGATTTATTCAACTATGTATGTGCATTTTGTTTCACTACCTTACGTCATCTCTTTAGACAGTGTAATGAAAACTCGGTGTCTAGTTCGGCTTAAATGTGCCTTTATTGAACGTAATTGAATAGACTTGTTTTGGCTAAGATGGCGTGTCTTATTTATACAAATCATAAAACAGGGGAGGTAATCGGGTTGTCTTACCACATTCTCCTCGGCTTTGTTTTCTCCTAGTTCGACACAAAATCATCCAGGTGACTTAGTCTCTTGACAATTCTCTGGGATCGTCTTGGTGGCAGCTGATCTGGGTGTTATGGGAACAGAAGTATTTCGTCACGTATTGTTTTTGTCTCCTTCTTGGAGTGCGACACTCTGATTCTGAAGGCTGATTATTTTGGTGTCGATCTTTGAATCGTAACTATCGAGTCCCTTTTCCTCAGGAGAATCCAATGGCACTGTGTCGTCGTTACTATTAAGAGGGAGAGATGTTGCTTCAGGAGAGAGCTGCTCCTCCTTTTGGTTTGATAACTTGACGACAGTGCTCAACTCTCTGAGGGAAGCGTTCGATTGTCTCCAATCGGGATGTTAGATGCGCCCATAGAGTAGGTTCACCTGGAGAAGCATACTTGCTTTGTCGAATGTGGTTTCTAAGTAAAACTACCTGGCTGTGAGAGGCAAGAAGGGGGGGGATCCCGGTTGAACATTGCCTTGGCGATTTTAAAAACCTTTCGTGAGGTGTTCATTAGTTCTTGTACACAACAGTGTTCTTATAGCGTCTTTCCAATGCCTAACTGGAAGGTTTTGGTTTTCGAGTGCTAACTGTACGGTCTTCCATATTATGCCATTATATCTCTCAAACTGTCCGTTTCCTTGAGGATTTTATGGGGGTGTCCGGCTTCCGGCCACTCCCTGTACCAATAGGAATTTTCTTAGTTGGTCGGACATAAAAGAGGTCCCGCGATCTGTATGAATATAGGCTGGGGCTCCGAATATTGCGAACAGTGAGCAAAGGCAGTGTATGACCGTTGTTTCACTTACATCCGAACAGGGAAAGGCAAAGGGAATCGCGAGTACCCATCAACGATAGTTAGTAAATATTTGTTTCTGGATTTAGATGGAAGAAAGCCCTTAAAGTCCACGCTCAGCCTCTCAAATGGCTGTGTAGTCTTTATCAGGGTTCCTGGTTCGGGTTTGTAGAACTTTGGTTTTATTCGAGCGCAAATCTGACAACCGTTTGTCATTCGTTTCCCGTCCTTGACTAAAAAAGGCAAATTCCGGCTTCGAATCACATGCATCATCTCCGTGACGCCTGGATGACAGAGTTCGTTATGAACATTTTCTGTAGATCTTTGGTGCTCTTTATTGATCCACACACTCTTGACAGCGCGTCCGCTGTTGCATTTTCCTTTCTCGACCAATAGAAAACGTCAAACGAAAAACAGGATAGCTCTACCCTCCATCTCGCCATCTTTTCATTTTATTTTTTTATTTTGCTTGACGTCTTGGGATTAAACATAAAAGAGACTGACCTTTGGTCAGTGATTAATTTGAAGCAGTGACCAATCAAGAAACGTCGCCATTTTTTAGCGCTTCGACTGTGGCATAAGCCTCGTTTTCGATGGCTGAATGTCTGCGCTCAGGTTTGACAATGTTCTGGAGAAGAACGCTACATGGCGCTCGGATTGCCTTAACACAGCAGCTATGTCGTGGTCGGAAACGTCGGTCTCTATTTCTAGGGGAATGTCAGGATTCACCAAAGTGATGGCTGAGTTGGCAATATCTCTTTTTAACCCCTGAAAGGCTTTAACGGCAGGAGAAGGTAATTTGATAATTTTCGTAAGTGGGTGTATTTTTTCAGAAAAGGAGGGTATCCATTGAGAATAATGAGCGAACATACCTCTGGTTCGTCGCAAGGCGGCTATGGTGTTGGGAATAGGTAGTTCTAGCAGTGGTTAGGAATTCAGGGTCTAAATTCATGATTCCCTTATCCGACAATATATCCAAATAGTCTGATGTTTGTCGACCCATAAGAACTTTTGCCATGGTTGAGTGTAAGATATTTCTTGACAGCCGCCAAAAACCGTTTTAGGTTTCAATTATGGTTGGGCCAGTTATGGCTGCACACTGTCACATTAAGTAGGCAAAGGTGCCTTGTAATTTTTCTTCAAGAATTATTTTATCGAAGACCCTCTGAAAATTGAAAACCTCGTTAGTGACCCCAAACGGAAACCGTCGGAACTGATAAATTCGTCCGCGGGTTTCAAAAGCCCTATAAGGCTTACCTTTAGGGTCTATAGCTACTTCATGGTAAGCACTCCTTAGGTCTAACATGCTAAATATTCTGTATTTGGCGATCTCGTTTATCATCTCGTCAATAAAATGTATGGGGTATGCATCCAGGAGGGTGTACCTATTTATAGTTTGGGAGTAGTCTGTGACCATCCTTTTTTATTATTATCAGGGGGACGTTGATACTTGTCCCTTCCATTATTTCTTCTCTTAACGTTCTTGTTATTTCTGTTTAAATAAATGTTTTGTCTTCAAGAGAATATTTTCGAGATTTGGTGGTCACTGGTTTACAGTCTTTGGTTAAGTTTTCGAAAAGAGAGGGGTATTGCACATTTATAGCGGCCAAGACACAAATGTTCAAAGCCGATTTATGGCCCCCAAAAGGGAGATTAATACTAGAATGCTGTTTGAGGAAATCGTGGCCCAGTATGACATCGCAGTACAGATTTGGCATCACGAAAAATTTGGTGTTAGTATAGTTAGTTTGATTCAACTCTAGGTCGGCCAAAATGTATCCCCTAACCTGCGAAGATAGTGAAGCGTTCGCCATAGCCGCCTGACTATTACAATTACGATTTTAAATGTTTCTCTTTGCAATATCAGCGCTAATAAGACTCTCCGAGCTTCCTGTGTCGACTCGAGCATTCATTTCTACCCAGTTTATTTTTACTGTTAATATAGCCTTTGAAAGACATTTAGTGTTTGCAGTTGATACGATACTAAGAGTATTCGAACCAGGTGAAAAAAACCATGATCGACAAACCTTAGAGAAATGTCCCTTCCTCCCACACATGTGGCATTTAGTTTCCCTGGTGAGCAACGCGTCCGGGGTGTAGTTTGAGACCACAAAAATAACATTTTCGTCTGGCTGCAGCACTAGCAATGTATGCAGTGTCTTCCGGAGAGAGAAAATTTTGAACAGGTGGAGTGGGGAGGGGAGCAGGAACGAAGAAATCTGTCGTAGAGAACTATCTTTTTCCCCACTTGGGCCGTTTGAACTGGTGGACTAGTAAGAGTGTGAGTACTTAATGCAGCCCCTGCAACACTTGTTTTGTAGGTACGAACAAGATTGCTTTTCTGTCATATCGCGAGCAGTAGCTAAATCTAGTTGTTTATTTTCCTGCAATCTTTGACGAATATAGTTCAATTCTAATCCATTTATAAAAGAGTATCTGATAAATTCGTCCTTTGCCTGATCTGCAATCGTCGCTTGAAAGTCCGTCTCGACTTAAGATTTTTAAGCGCTGAAGATACTGTTTTAACCACTCCCCGGAATTAGTTGCTAATACATGCCGAGCAAAGATTATATTTCGTCTCTTCACAAAGATTCCATCCAAAACGCCGCATAGCACTCTGGTAAGATTTTCAGTGAGAAATATTGGTATATACGGATATGAAATCGTCGTGTATTGGCAGGTTAAGTCTATTCATATCAGTAATAGCCTAATAGGAGTGAATGAATTGTTTTCCACTGCAAGCAAGAATATTGCCAGGCGTCAGTTGAAGACGGGTCTGCAGGGTCCAAGTCGAGACATTTAGGTTAATGGTATTTGTCCATAATTACTTCCAATAAATTGTAATGAAAACACGGAGTCTAGTCCGACTTAATATACCTTTAATGAACGTAACTGAAGTGTCTTGCCGTTTTGGATAAGACGGTGTACAAATCATAAAACAGGGGAGGTAATCGGGTTTTCTTACCACAGGCAAATTCATAATTCTGTACTCTTAAAACTTGGCATCTTTCTGAGGGATGGAATTAGTGTTAGTGTTTTTAGGCTTCCAATTGAAGTTCTCGGTAAAATCATTTTTTAGGGATCGAAATAAGCGGTAATCCGAAGGTACATATTCAGGTGAGTACGCCGGGTGCAGTAGGACACCGCTGCTAATTTGTACCAATTTCTGCTAGATCTGTGAATAGACGTAATGTCTGATGTTATCCAGATAGAAGACGACACACTTTCGATTGTCCATTTCCGGATACGTTTCATCGTTACCGCCTTTAATTGGTCAAATTGGGATCAGTACTCGTGAGAGTTCAACGTCTGATTTTACCTAAGGTGCACGTAATACACAAAGTGGTAGTAGAATTTTAGACTTGTTTTCACGAAGATAAAAACAGGAAAAATAGACCTACGCAATACCAAGAAGGCATGATAAATTGTATGGTAATTTCATACAATTTTATTTATGTATTTGTGTGTATTTTACGTTACAATTATGTTAATGTGGATGTTATAAAAGGGAGCAATATACTCCGTAATATTACAAGTCCTATCACGGAGTGAAGTTACACACGTGCTGTCTTGGGCGAAGAGGTTGAATATCACGTCTTTTGGAGTGATGTCCGTATTGCTGGCAGGAACAGTTTTTGCTATATGCTGGGAGTAATTTTATTACTTTTATTTTTATTTAATTTATTTTAAACAAGGTTTAAATATTATTTTTTATTTTATCTATAATTTTCATTATTATTATTATTATTATTATTATTATTATTATGGTTATTATTATTATTTGTATCAGTACATATCCCTACACCATCACCTTCTTTGGATGTAGATCGGCTTTTGGAGTGGTCAACAATGGATCATTTCGTTTTACTGAGACCATTTCCGTTCCATATTTTCTGTAAACAATACATTTTTTATCGCCTGTGATCGTTCTTTTAAAAATGGGTCATTTTTGTTGCGTTTGAGCAGATAATTGCAGATGGAAATGCCGTCCATGAAATCTTTTCCAAGTTAAATCGTTGGTTATGCACCCAACGCAGAGTATCTCTGCGATGCCCCGTGTAGTCTGACCTGAATTATTTTCAATCGGCGTTTCGGTTTGGTCATCATCAACGATCGCAAGCCTGCCAGAATGTTATCGGTCTTTCAGATCAAATATTATACTTCTGAAACATATTTTCAGCTATGGCACCGTCTCCATAAACGGCGCGTATCTTCTTTTTCTACTGTTTGTACGGCCTTTTTTTAACATTCCAGAACAAAAGTGCATCAAATAACAAAAATGCATCTCATTTTCTTTCATTTTCCCTTTTAACGGAGAATCATTTAGAATTTACAATCCACACACGAATCGTATAGAAAGACACAATGAAATGTCACCTTTTAGAATATTTATATATCTAAATAAATATTTACACTATTTACATTGTTTGGACTGTTGTCCTCGTCTTTATTGTCATATTCACAACGTTTCGGCCGTTGTACGTTCCGGCTTTCTTCAGGTGATATACGTTGGAATTTAGAACCGAACCATTTATTTCGTTCACCGGGGGTAGATTGTCCTAGTTCCACGTGCCATGACTTTTCTACGTATCTCAGTTGATAAACGCGTAGGTTGAAGTGAAGTAATCCGGTGACTTGACCCAAAGAGTTGTGAGTTCAATACCTGGTCACAGCAGAGGTGAAAAATGACTTGGAGAGTTGAGTTACTAAAGGGAAATAACCGAAACTGAGATATCCAGAAAAGGCACGTGGAACTAGAACAATCTACCCCGGTGGACGAAATAAAGGATTCGGTTCGAAATTTCTTTGGAAACACCTGATGAAAGACATGCCAGACAGGTTAGTGATAATCACAATCTTTCTAAAAGAAATCCATCTTCCCTTCTGAGCAGGTCCAAGCTGGCTTTTCAATACAACTGTGAGAGTGACTATTCAAATCATTCAAAGATATCTATTGGATCAATGATCATTCAGTGTAAGCATTGTAATGGTCTTAGATTCAAGGATGAAGGAGATGGGATGTGCTGTAACAAAGGAAAAATAGAGCTGGGAGATCTACCAGTTCCTCCAGAGCCATTGCTATCACACGCAAAAGCGAATCCAAAACAAAACTCGTGAAATTTCACACCTTGATGCGAAATGTTTTTCGGCCAATAGAAAACTAGGAAACATTTAAGAACAAAATTCAAATAATCTTCAATTCTGAGAAACAAATTCTTTTACGGACCTTTTCACGAGCCGACGCGAAGTTTGTTTGTCGTCCAATGGAAAGGTGCTATTTATTAACGGTACAATATGTATAAAAACTGATCCACTGTACAAAATTTCTGGAAAAAAATTGCTAAGACATTACTCTACTGATTGGACCATTTTGTTTATGTTACGTTAACTGAAAAATATTTTTAAAAAAAACAAACTTGTGGATTTGACACATTACTATTTAAAAAAAATTTCTCACTTGAAATATTTAAAATACAACTCTAGCGTTGCGACACTGCACGTCTCAAAATTGTGATTACTGATTAATTCTTTGGATGATTACTTCTTTATAATATTATATATACTTCACTAATATATATATATATATATATTCAAAATTATAACATATGCATGTTATAACATCATTACAAAAATTGCATATATATATATATATATATATATATATATATATATATATATATATATATATATGAGCAATTTCTGAAGAATTAATGGATTTATTTTTAATCCGACATTTTTATTACTTCAAATGGAATACTGTCGGAGGCCACATTTTCGTTATTAACCTTTAACACTCTGCATTATTCACAAGTATTACTTTTGACCCTGCCTCCCCAACGGCAGTAGCCTCATTCTGAATTTCAAGTATGGTGACTTTTACTGTTGCTATAGCAGGACATAGGGTTTACAAATTAGGAAAATATTCTCCTTAATCTAATGTTTTATTGAATTTTAGATACTTTGGCTTTAAATTTACTATAGTTATCGCTCCTAATTTCTGATAATATCGTGTGTGGACATCCTTATTACAAAAATCGGCACGTTTATACACATGCAAAAAAATTCAAAATATTTCTTAAATATTGGCCGTCGATAAATTGTACTAAGCGTTTCCCTTTATATAAATATAGTTTTTACTTAATAACAATATCATCTAATCTATACAAAGTATGACAACATTTTAAACAATTTAAGACTTTGTAAACTATTCTAATTAAAAATTTAAAAAAATGAAAACAATTCTTGTAAAAATTCATTATTCATTGAAAAGATTTAAGACAATGGTGTCCATAACATATCATATTCATAAAAGAGCTTAAGAACTGTTCTAATTAAATACTGTCTTGGTATGATTGCATTTCTTATTTTACGATTCAGTAAAGATTTTCGGTAACTAGGACTCTTGTTTAAAAGATGATCATTTAAATTCTCCAAAGACTTCTGCTTTTAATTAATATAAAAATTAAGTAGCACAAAAATTAATTTCTCGAAATTTCTTAAATTTAAATACGTTTATATGTGTTGGGGAGGGTAATAGATATAAAATATATATAAATGGGGTAATGGAAGCTGTCAGAAGATAACCTATAAACCTCATAAGTGGTAACCTCTTAACCTCCATGAAAGTATTTGCTTATCTATCGGAATTAGTCATTAAATTAATTTCATATGGAGATCAACCGAACACTTAATAAAATCAGGCGTCTTTATAGTTTAGCATTAACCTTTATCACTGTGTATGTGACTTCATTTGGTGTACAAACAATTATCCTGCCAGTGAAGGTGACTCTAACCCCTTAACAATAGTGTTTGAATTTCATAGTTGTGTTGTCATATCCTGCTACGGCAACAGAAAACAACTTTGAGCGAATTAACACACTGCATTATTTCACTACTTTCCTTTCCATTGCATTATTTTACAAGGCCCCTCTACTGCACTACTTAATTTCAGTCATGCTCATTTTTTTGTTGCCATAGCCGGATATGATAACACAACTGCAAATACGCTATCATTTATCCATCTGAGTAATTTGCAGTGTCAGGATAAAATTTTTGCTTTGCAAACAAAATCACCTCCAGAATATTAAGAGTTAACAATAAGGATACTGCAATTGAAAAAGTATTCAGTGGGAAGGGAAATAATATTAATAATGCAGAGTGCTAAAGATTAAAGATCACAATTGGAACAAATATGAACCACTCAAAATAAAATAAGGAACCCACCAACGTCTCTCTGCGCACAGGACGACGGATGCGAATAGACAACGAAAGCGCCACTTATTTCATATTATTTTCTTTCATATCTCTTAAATAGATAATTAAATCCAGCATAAAAAAATAGGTTGTTTGACCGGTTATTGGTAAACTTAGGTACTTTATAATGTCTACAAATATTTTCCAGCATATTAATCAATAGTCAACATTTTCTTGAAAAACAGCAGCTTGAACGGGGGCGGAGGTGTTAGAAAAAAAACAGCAATTACTGCAAAGCAGTCGAGACAACATATCAACTCTCTTTGGGTAATTTAACGTCGATTTTTTTTATAGTGCACCCAGTTAGGATCGAACTCTCTACTCAATAGTGATAGTCAACTAGACTAGCCTTGCTAACCGTTACCGTATATTGAGGCACTCTGCTAGAAGGTTTTCGCATGAGAGCCTTTAAATAGATTTTCCCCAATTATTAATATGTAATATAATGTAGTAATTCTGGGGGATCATTTTATTATTATTTTTTTATTTTTTTAAACGCTTATCACCCCAAGCAAGGCTGGAGGCCACTAGCACGCAAGGGGTTACAGAAAGTTTGGAGGAAGAGCAGATAGGAGTGGTAAAGGAGAGGATGTGGAGAAAGATAGTGGATCGATCAAGGCAAGGGGGTTACAGAAGATTTGGAGCGAGAGCAGATAGGAATGAAAGGTGAAAGGATGTGGAGAAGGGAAGTGGATAGATCAAGGTAACTGGAGATGTCGATTGACGTTACACTTAAATAGTTGGAGATTGTATTTGTCAGGGAAACAGGAATAAGGAAGGGAGTTCCACAGGCGAGATGTGCGAGACATGAATCTATTGGAGTAGAAGAGATGTCTACATCTAACAGTTTCAACGGTGAAGGGGTGGGAACGGGATGCCAGCCTCGTAGGACGTTTAAATTCATGAGGCCTCTGAACCAGCGAAAGCAGCTCCTCGGGGCAATTACCGTGAAAGTATTTGTAAAAAAGACAGAGCGAGGCAACGTCGCGTCTGTGAGAGAGCGACTGCAGACAAGATGACAGATCAGGGCCAATTACATTGCATATCCGTCTCTGGATCTTATCAAGAAGCCTGAGGCAAACAGCAGGGACCCTAGACCATATATGGCAGCAATACTCCATGCAATGGCGAATGGTCGATTTATAGATACAAGCATGCAAAATGTATTACTCAATTTCGATTATTGACTCCTTTCGTCTTATATACTGAATAATAAGTGCTAATTGCCGGAAACGTGTTACATATTATTTATTACAATTTAAGGATATTATATTGTACAGTAGTGTAAATCGTATTCAACAGTATTATACGACAAATATAGAGTCTAAGTTACTTTCAATTCATCTATCTATCTATCTATCTATTCTTCTATCTATCTATCTCATTCAATTCATCTATCTATCTATCTATCTATCTATCTATCTCATTCAATTCATCTATCTATCTATCTATCTATCTATCTCATTCAATTCATCTATCTATCTATCTATCTATTCTTCTATCTATCTATCTATCTATCTATCTATCTCATTCAATTCATCTATCTATCTATCTATCTATCTATCTATCTATCTCATTCAATTCATCTATCTATCTATCTCATTCAATTTATCTATCTCATTCAATTCATCTATCTATCTATCTACTGAAAAAAGTCTGAGTTCTAAAGTCTTATGAACATCATATGAGTACCATATTAGATTGTAGATTTGTTTGATGAATGGATTTCTTTAATTTTTTCTTGTAGAAATATTCCTTCCCTTTCTTAATAAAGCTGTTGAACGCTTAAATCTCGTCGATATATCTATCTATCTATCTATTTCATTCTACGATTATCTATCTATCTATCTATCTATCTATCTATCTATCTATCTATCTATCTATCTATCTATCTATCTCTTTCTAAGCTTATATCTATCTATCTATCTCTTTCTAAGCTTATATCTATCTATCTATCTATCTATCTATCTATCTATCTATCTATCTATCTATCTATCTATCTATCTATCTATCTATGAGTTGAAGATCAAGTGTAGATCAGATATGGATAGGAATCCGAAAAGTTGATAAAATGAAATAAAGAATAAAGTAGGAAACGAATCTCAATTTAACATGTTTCAACTGTATTAAGTCTTCGTCAGAGATTGAGAATAGAAATGAAGGAAGCAAAGAAACAGTGTCCTGGAATTTTATGATTTTTGGTAGTTCTCGTTGGTCAGGTGTGCGTCACGTGTACAAAAGGCAATAGATAATATATAAATATGTGCGAGGAACACATTTAAGATGTTAAATTGTGTGATAGTGTAAGAGTATGTAAGTAAAGAAGCACTTGTGTGTGTAGGTGTACGTAGGACGGTAACGTTAATTCATGTAAGTGTGTGTGACGGAAGTCTATAAATGTCATCCTCGTATTTTGTCGGTGAAATGTAGTGATATATTGCAAAACAATTGTATTTAGTTGGATTTTTATATTCATGTATATATGTGTGTGTGGGGAGTCTGTGCTCGTTAATTCTCTGTGGATTATTGAAGCGAAGTAAGATATTGTAATAATCTAGTTTGAGTTGGATTTAACATGCTTAATTTTGCAAAAGGGAAATTTGTAAAATCCTCACTCTTTCAGACATAAGTTCTTCATGAATAATGGATCTGTAGAAAAGTTGGTGATATGATGTAATGTTTTAAACGAGTTGGTAGTAATGCTATGAATATATTTTCAAAATCATTTCTTAAAGGGTTATGTTCAATTTTAATTAGGCTGACATTAGAGAAATCAAAGTTATGTCTCACGTCGTTTCGATGTAAGACGAGAGAGTTAGAATGTCTGTCTAAATCCAAGTCTCTCTTGTGTTCATAGATCCAGGTTTTTAGATCACGTGATGTCTCCCTCATGTAAACGTTTTTGCAATGTAGACACTTTGTCTGATAAATTTCGGCATTTGAAATGGTGTTTGGTTTATTTCTCTTCCTGATTATATCCCCTATTGTCTTGGAGGTGGTGGGAACGATCCTGGTGTTAGGGGTGGCTAATTCGTTAGCGAGTTTAGTCGAAAGGGTATCGAATTTTGTTTAATTTTTCGGAAGATTCAACAATGTTTTGTGGTAATTTTTAACATCAACTTGAGATTTTTCTTGTTAAAAAGTTGAATAATTTAAAGACATTCAACATTAGGGATAAAAAATGATGGATTTTATATGGTGTTTTATCGAAACTTAGCATGAGCAAAACAAATTTACAGATTTGAACGAATTAAAAACCACGGAATGATGTCAAAATCCGCAAAAAAACTATCATCCTTTAATAATAGTCAGCTATGCTTAGTTTAATTTGTTACGTATATAAATGTAGGTAAAAAAATGTTGATATGGTAGCAAGGGTCACAAAGCAGTGCCCGGGGCCTCAAATCAAGTTCATGGGCAACCTTAAAGAATCTAAATAAAATATTATATGAACACAAAAAGGACATTTCACAAAACAATACGTCAAATGCTTTGGTTGCGAGACTGACCACAGTTTTAACATAAAAAAACAATTCACTACGACGTAGATATCTAGAGAGTGCCTTGATCGCAAGGCCATTTATAGTAAATTTGCGTCCTGGCTCTTACATTTCACCATTCCTGGCAGAATTTCTATTATCACAGTGTTGGATATCTACTAACAAAAGTGATGGAAAGAAAAAGAAAAAGAATCTAAATGAAATCGGCTAGATACAATTTTTTAAAAAATTTTAAAGAAAAATTTGAATTCCTAGCATTCCTGAAGGACGAAACGCGTCGCAAGTAAACTTTTTCTACTTTATCATACATTTCCCCAATACTGTTTTTAATACACATGGGGTTGGATTAAGTGAATTTAGTGAATCCACAGTTTTTTTCACACCAATGTAAGAAGTCCAAACTTTGGCGTCAGTTCTTTGATTTTGATTTTTCATGTCTGTGAACTGTTAGTGAAAAAAATTAAATAAATAAGTGAACCAATTGTTGTTTTTTATCTTATCATAGACCTAGCTTTAATACGGATATAAAATCGTTACTTTCCATAACTTATAAAATAGATAGATAAATAAATTGAAATAATTCCAATGCTTTAAGGATATCACATGCATCTCATTTTTTTCCGGAAATATCGAAAGGGAATTTTAAAGAAAATTGAAAATTAATATATTTTTTAAGTCCAGAAACTTTATTTACAGTCCAAAAATGGGCATTTTTTTCAATTTACAAGTTTTCACGGTTGTAAAACATTGCAATGTATTATTTTTTTGTTCAGATAGTTGAATCTTTATTAAGCAAAATAGACTAAGAATTAAAAGTATGATAACATTTATTTCAGTTTTTAAAAGTTAAATTTATTTTTTTTAATTTTTAGTCTACTACTTAGCTAATAACTTCAACTACGTAAAACAAAATAATTTAAAAAGTCTTTGCATTTTTTAATACACACACACACACACACACATAAATATATATATATATATATATATATATATATATATATATATATATATATATATATAAAGAATCAATAGATTTATTTTAATCCAAATTTTTTATTACTTCAAATGTTATTATAGTGGACACCTCTTATTTGAAAATAAAAATGGGGCGTCTATTTAAAATAATAAGATAACGTTTAACGTTTGAAGTAATAATTATCCGTTTATCTCGCGAGACCATGTTAACACTCTGTTTGGTTAAAATTCCGTCCTTAGGTGGTAAAACTGGACTGACCTATTTAGGGCACAGGCCTGGGCGATGGTATATGGAGACCGTGTGCTGCCCAGACTACATACTCCACCTTTCCGCCGTACCAACAAGATCCAAAGGAATACAGGGTGTTACATTTTGGAGATGACTTGACTGCAGGAGTTTCTGGAAAGTTATCAGTGTGGACAGCCAACCACCTTCGATGCTCCACTCCGGGTTTTCTGTCTGGATTTATTTCCATGACATTTTCCGTGTTTCAATATTACCACAAGGCAGCTGAGGTTTAACATCAGGGTTTTCCTTCTGCTAGATGGACTGCTTTCCTGGGCTGTCAAGCTCCATCTACCCGAACAGCTGGTTATGAAGCGCCAGTTTTCCGCCTTTGTCCATTCTCCGACATGGAGCTGGATTTAGTGGTAAGAGGCTAATTTATACGTTTGAAATAAAATATATATAAGGCAAAGAAGTGGGTACTTCCTGTTACAAACTATTTCAGATTGTTTGTCTAGTTATGAATCTTTAGAATTCAATGGCGTAACATTCACCATCCAACAGCGATAAGTTAAATAGCAGGTTTGTGTTATAAACTAATTAGTGCTTCATGTTATTTCAAAACCGCTGTAGACAAACAGTAGCGTACAATACGATCTGTTTTGTGACGTATTTTTATTCTCTTGTGTATTGGGTGTTGTCATTTAGCTTAGCCTCTACCGCAGTGTATCATAGCGAAATCAAAATGGCGGCGCCAATGAAAAATCGCTGTCAGTGTATTCATGGTCATTTATTTCCAGTAAATGGCATTTTTCTATTTTTCCCAAAACGAACCAGCACAGCCAGGCAACAGTGCTATAACAATGCGTACAAATATACTATAAGTATAAAATCTTATGATTGTAGGGATAAAAATAATAATACAATACGTCCATTTTGAAAAACTGTACAAGTATTATGTAATGCATTTCATCTAGTAATAATATTGCTTTCCTTCTCTTAGGTAGTTTTCTAGTTCACTTGTTGCAGCATTTATATAAAAAAAAAAACAAAAGAAAAATAGAAGCCAAGGTTAAATCAAAAGATTGGTTTCGATAACTTTATCACGTTGATATTTACTAAACTACGCTTAATGTGGCACAAATCTATGAGACTAGCTTGCTAACCATTGTACTATGGCAAGTGTATGAGATTAGCTAGTTAATCACTGCACTATGGCAAGTCTATAAGACTAGCTTGCTAACCACTACTCCATATCATGTCCTTGAAACTAGATAACTAACCAGTGCATTATGGCAAGTTTATGAGACTAGCTCATTAACCACTACTCCATACCAAGTCTATGAGGCCATTTCACTAACCACTGCACTATGGAAAGTCTAGGAGACTAGCACGCTAACACTATGACAAGTCTATGAGGTTAGCTCATTAACCATTACCCCATGTTAACTCTATGATGCTATAAGGAGGTAAAAAGTGTAAGTAAATATAAAATTTAGGTTGACACTGAGCAGCGATAGTCTGTTTCCTGCTTGAACTCAATCTTCATCGGCTGAATATTGCGTCTAAGCATGAAACAGACTATCGCCGTTCGGTGTTGATCTTGGTGTCCATTTCATGAAACCTCCTGACCAAACAATTCCAAAAAGGTTCATCTAAGAAACTCTGGAGTTGGGTGCTGAATATAACATGAATCAGCCAAATGACATATATTGTGTTTATTTATGATTGATTGATTTGTGTTTTATGGCTTATCAACCTTTTGCAGGTTATTTAAAGCCAGAAAATACTTTTAGATTGTAAGAAATGTTTTTGGAGATAATAATGATTCAGTGATACAAGTCTTATTAATTAACCCATAGCTGGAGGGAGAAGAGGTGGATTCATACCTAAGGGTATTTGTATATAAGTGAATATAAAGAACCTAACTTGGCTCTCCGATGAATAATTCTGAGCCATTATACATTACACCACCTACATATCCAAGTTTACAGCACCTGGTATTCCAAAGCAGTCACCCATCAAGGTACTGACCAGGCTCAATATTGCTTAACTTTGGTGATTATACCTCTGTGTATTTAGGCAACAATTGGTATTTAAGGCAAATATTATTAGACAAGAAACATTTTGTGTTGATTAATTTTACTGATTATCTTTTTCAAATTATGTATGATCCTTCTCCGAAAAGGAGGAAATTGTCTGTAATTCAATTCTGAAGAAATATGATCAAAGCTTTCGACTTTCTTAAGTTATCATAAGGGTAAGTACAGACAAATGGTGAGTGTTGTGAAGGAGGCAAAAAGTGTTGTGACGTGTTTTTATTTCTTTTAAATTTACATATATTTGAAGATGCAGACTCATAAATTATAATTGTTTTTATTTATAGATGATTGTTTTTGTTGTATGAGTATTGTTTTGAGGGTGATAAGTCTTTTTTACTGTTTGATTTTGCTAGCATTATGGTATTGTTTGTGAGTAGCTGTCTAATGTTACTGTGAGCCATATGCTGCTTATTAATGTGGCACTTGGATTTGATAGGTGACTGGTGAGTCTCTGTGAGACTGGGTGTGGTATATCCTATATAAGATGTTTTGTGATTTTTATTTACAAAGAATGAGTGGGCAAGTATACTCATACACAACATTGGTCTTACATAGGGGTTGGAAGTTTGGGATATATTATTTTTAATAACTAAGTTGCTAGTTTTTAATTTTTGTAGTAAATAATGAATGATATATTTATTTTTATCGACTGATTTTATATTTATTTATTTTCTTTAACAAAATCTTCTCTCGTGTCAAAATTATTCATCTTTTCATTTTCTTGTACAATCAGCATCTCCAAATTTTATTATAAAAAAAGAAGCTGTTTCAAATAACTTCACAATTTCACCTTCAGGATAGAATGCAATTTGGTCCTGAAACAAAATTTAAATATTATAAATGAGTTTTATTTGTACTTCTACTAAGTGTTAAATATTTTTTGAACATACAACCTTAACTTTCATACATCATCCATTCATAGTAACCGGGAATGATTTCCCAAGGGAGATAACTTCAGATTAATTACATATAATTTTATAGAGTATTTGCCTATTTATGTGGCATAATGGATATCAGCTTGGAATGAGAAATTGAACAACAAGAGTTTGAATTTCAGCTGAATTCATTTGCGTGCAAATACCCTTTGGAAAGGTATGAATCCATCTCCTCTTCTCCCAGTCATGGGTTGAATAGCATGACAGACTGGTTTCTATAGCCTTGGTTGGCAACTACCTCAGAAAGAAACAGCAACCTACTGTAGGAACACCTTCAGCTTAGCTGGTCATGAATCAAAAGAGACATGATCGCCCAAACATGTATAACATATGGCACTTAACTGATTTGCAAATAATATAAATTCTCCAAATATGAATTGATTTGGCCTCCATCAGCAGCCTTTAAGCAGGTAACATATATACTCATGTATCATGCAACCTTTGAAGTCCTAATTTTGAAGCTAATTTGACTACAGTAAATGGATATATAGTTTGGTCAACGGTGTAACCAGGGCCAGCAGTACTTGCATTCATTTTATCTCTTGTGTATGATGCGACCTCCTTAAAATTAGCTTCAAAAGTCACAAGCTACATGAGTATATACAGCATATAAAAAAGTTATACAGTACAGAACAAATCTATATATTATTTTTATAATTTAAAAATAGGAGTAAATAGGTTTGTCTATTGCCTGGTTCAGACTTCTCCCCGCTCTTTTGAACAGGAGTAGAGGTTTATCTCGTTTGCTGTTTAGGTTCGGGTTTCTGGTTCTTTGTACTAAATTCCTCATTTTCTTTCACTCCCACTTACCCCTTGCGTCTTAGTGGCATAATCACCTTACTTGGGGTGAAATGATTAAAAAAAAAAAAAAAAAAACTGCTAAAAGGTAATATTCTAAGAGAAGCTGGTGACTGTTTCAAATTTAATTATCAATTGCGTGAGATTATTTGTCATTGATGCTTTCAAGAATGATACGTAAAACTACAGCTGATAGACAAATATCTATAAAGACAGTTTCCTTTCTGGCTGTGGGCAGAGTCTAAAAGAATTGCCTCCCTAACTCTCTAGAGCAGTGATTCTTAACCCCTGTGCCACACAATCCTCTTAAGTGTGCTGCAAAATATTGTCACAGCATACATGTGCGTGTAAGTAGTAACAGTACAGTATTAGTATTTTAATAAGTGAATAAATATTGAACTTTTTTTATCCCACATTAGTTAAAAAGGCTTTATCAGTTTTATTGCAATTTTCTTATTATTTATGCAAATTAGACTTCTCAGCCCTAAATGGCATCAAGAATAAGAAGCAAGAAAGACAACACTTAATAAACACAAAATGAGAGCCTGCTTATCACACATTCGACCAAATATTGAACACTAATCACTAAGAACACCAGACAGAGATTTTACACTAAATAAGCTGCACAAATAGTTGAATAAAAACATTGAAATAAGTTCATATTTGTCTATATTTCAGAGATGAGGTATTATGTACACTATTTACATTATTCGGACTATTGTCCTCATCTTTGTTGACATATTTATTACAACATTTTGGCCGTTGGACACTCCGGCCTTCTTCAGGTGGTTGGAATGTGGAACTGAACCCTTTATTTCACTCACTGGGGTAAACTGTTCTAGTTCCACTTGCCATGTTTAATGGATGTCAGTTACCAGTTATCTCCTGTTAGTTCCCCCCTTCCAAGTTCTCCACCGCCTTAACCCGGTATTAGATCAGTGACAGGACCCAAAGAGTGCGAGTTCAATACCTGGTTAAGGCGGTAGAGAACTTGGAAGTGGGGAACTAACAGCAGATAACTGGTAACTGACATCCATTAAACATGGTAAGTGGAACTAGAACAGTCTACCCCAGTGAGCGAAATAAAGGGTTTAGTTCCACATTCCAACCACCTGAAGAAGGCTGGAGCGTACAATGGCCAAAACGTAATAAATATGGCAACAAAGATGAGGACAGTAGTCCAAATAATATAAAGTTGATATTTTGTGTGTATTTAAAAAAAAAACAATGGTTTTATTTCATAATATTCAAATGTATACCCATTAAAAATTTTGTGTGCCATATTTTCATTTGCTCCTAGGTGTGCCGTTGCTTAAAAAGGTTGAGAAATACTGCTCTAGAGTAATATGTGCTGCTGACACTTGATACCATGCATGTGCATAGGATGACAGGTAACTAGCCTCGTGAATCATCCCATTGTTCTACCAAGTGATAGAGACCAATGAGATCAAAAGCTATAGGACACTCCACTCAGTGATTGCACCATCGAGGAACAACATGTCATAGTTCACTTTCTGTGGCGAGAGGGAGTTAAACCTGCAGAAATCCATTGCCAGTTGTTGGCACAGTATGGTTTACACACCATGAATCAATGGGTATGAGTGGGTAAAACACCTTAAAACTGGAAGAACAAGTCGGGGAAGAGGGGATGTCATACCTTTTCCAACAGTATTTGTGTGTAAGCAACTACAACAAACAAGATCGGAATTAGAAGCCGGCTATCTAAATCCAAGCCATCATCTATTACACCACCAATGCATCCAAGCTTAGAGCAACTTGAATTCCCAAGCAGTCACCTATCTAGGTACTGACCAGACTTCACGTTGCTAAGTTCAGTGATTGTATGAGAACTGCTGTTTCAATGTGATAAAAAAAACAATCAAGAATAAACTGGACAAATCCCCCCCCCCCCAAAAAAAAGCATTTGAAAATGTTATTTGATGATATGATGTATTTGGCAGAGGAGGGGGCATATTCAACATTTGATAATTTTGTGGCAATAACCACTTAAAATTTTCATCAGTTTTGATCACCATTTCTTTGCATGGTTAGCGCTAAGAAATTGTAAATGTAGGACTACCTTACACTTAAGTAAAATAATAATAATACTTAAGAATTTATTACAGGAAATATCTTGTTTTAAGGAAGCATTGTCGACACTTATGTATTTAGTTACATAAATAAAAACGATACAAATTTTGATGCTCTGTACAATATGTTGTTAGGTATTTTTCATTTTTTTCTCCGTTGTTATTGGCAGTATTTTAGAATACTTAGGAAACTTAGCATTGCAGCCAAAGTTGAACAAACTGGAACTATTTCATTTATGCTTTGTTACCTCTCTTTTCCATTGTTTTTTTTAGATTGCTTTCTTCCAGACATTTTGATGGGCAATAGCAAAATTCTGAAATTTAAAATGATCTTATTCCATTTAAAAAATAAAGCCTGTAAACAGGAATTAATATACGACTAAAAATAAAATGTCTTTAACAAAGGACCTTAATGATTTCACTATAATTATGTAATAATAATATAATCTAGTTTATGTCACCTCATCTCATTGCATGGTTACAAACTATAAACCTAAATTGAGCTTGGAATATTGGCTCTAATTTTTTGTAAAATACTTGGATATCATCTAATGAATAATTTGCAGTGAAAAAAGCAATTTTTGATTTCTTGTTGAATATGCCACATGCCATTGAATGCATCATATGTTGAATTTCTTTCTGAAAATAAGATTTAAAAAAAATGTTTTTTTTTTTTTTTTATTTCACACTTTTTCAATAATTTACATATTCAATTATCCAGAATTTTGAATTAGCCAAGCATGTTTTTTTAAACACCTGTCCCAAGATGTCTGGATAACCGAGGATATAAATATGATGACATATACAGAAATTCACTTGGGTGGGAAAGAAGAAAAAGAAAGCCAACAGAAATGTTCCTGCTTTTATTTTGCTTATTTTTTTTCAATTTTAGTGTTTATATTTTTCATTTTCTTTACAAAAAGCAGAAAATCTAAATCTGTACAAAAAATAATATAAGCTAGCCAAGTTAAATGCTTCCATCAAATTGGGTATCTACCAAATTAAATAATAATTTCCATATCCCCTATTTCCTCCTCTGATGGTAACTGGACTTTAGCAGGATCAATGAGGTCAGGTGATATCAGATCCAGGCTCTCACGTTCCCTCCGTTCCAGCTCCAAGTATGCCTCTCGTAAAGACCATACTTGTAACCTGGAAAAAAAAAGAAAAAGGAGAGAGAGAGAGAGAGCTTTTAAAGTAATGTTTAAAAGAATTGTTAAAAAAGAAGCTTTTTGGTTGGTTAGTAGATTTTATAACATGTCAATCTGTTATTGTTTTTTTTTAATTATATTAAAAATTACTCTAACTGCATAGTCTTGAGACTCTGCTTATTAGACTAATTTAGGCCCTGCCAAAAGGAGGAAAACGAATAATAAAAAAGGGAGAAGAAAGTGAAGTACAGGTCATGTTTGCAAAACACTTAGATTTTAAGCAAATTTGGGGTATTGGTTAAAAAAAAAAAAAAAAATTGCATGCTATTATTCTGAATAAAGTCCACAGGTAGTAGTAGTGAACAACAGCAACATGCATTTTTTTTTTTAAAAGAGTTTGTTTATATAAATTTTACTCTTATAAGTAATTACAACTAAGAGAAGAGAGAGAGAAAGAAGAAAAAAAAAGAGAGAGATAAGAAGAAAAAAAAAAGAGAGAGAGAGAAGAAAAAAAAGAGAGAGAGAGAAGAAAAAAAAGAGAGAGAGAGAAGAAAAAAAGAGAGGAAGAAGAAAAAAAGAGAGAAGAAAAAAAAGAAAAAAGTGCCATATGGGATAAATGCATGGGCGATTGTGTCTTTTCCGGTTCATGACAGACTAGGCAGAAAATTTTCCCCAAAGTAGGTTGCCATTTCTTTCTGCAGTAGACAGGTCATCATCAAAGGCTATAACATCCAGTCTATCCTGCTCTTCAACCTCTAGCTGAAGGGGGCAAGGGATTAATGAATCCATAACCTTTTCCCAAGGGTATTTGCGCATATATGAATGTAACAAATCTGACTAGAATTTGAACTCTGTTTTCCAATTCTCATTCTGACCTGTTATCCATTATACCACAACACACTAGATAACCTACTAGATGACGCAAATGTGTTGACAGGGTATTGGACAATTATTCAGAATGGATGCCAAGAATATCATGGACCAAACATGTGAGCAACAATTAAGTTTTAGAGAAAATGGACATCAGAAAAACTCAGTTGAAATTTCTAGAGCACATAAAGAGGAAAGAGTGATTGGAAAATTTGATACTCACAGGACATTTTGTAGTCAAGAGACAGAGGAAAACAATGCATGACATACCTAGCAAGCTTGAGTAAATAGATGGCAAGGTTTAGGAGCGATTACAAAAAGACAAAATTTATTAAGAGCTATAACTGCCCATATCCTGTAGGGACATGGCACATAGAAGAATCAAAACTTTGGAAGTCAGGTAGAGTCTTATTTTTGAAAAGAGAGAATTTAAAACATTTTAAATGCATGAATTCCAGAAATGTTCAGATTGTTGTTGATATATTTGTAACATTATATTGAGTTCTGGTCACTAAAATGTAGAGCTAGTATGTTTCTGTGGTAACCTCCAAAGTCAAGAAATCTTGGTCAATGTAATAAAATGCCTGGGTTGAGTTGTGACGGTCTGACAAGGAGATCTTTACTGTTTTTTGTATTTTCTTATCCTCACTTTCCATTCTGGCTGTAGATTTAGCATGATGGCCAATGTTATTGGCCATTTGTTCCAGTCAATGTTTTAGCAAATGACGACATCCCAAGCTCAGAATTAAAATATTGCAAGACCAAGCAGGCAACATGTCATAAAAGATTAAAGTTGATGAATTCCCAAAATCTTGGAATAATGACAAAAAAGACCAGAATAGCTTAATAAGATTTTAACAAAAGCAGTTTATTGTAGCCACTGGTTAGATCAGTGGTTCCCAAACAGTGTGATGAAATGATTGAAAGACAATTGAAGATTTAGAAACAGTTTCAAAAAATTCATATCCCAAAATTAAAAATGATTTCAAAATTTAAAATATTATTATGGATGACTTGTAATTACATACACAAGTCCCAGTATAAATAATTATTGACTGATTTTATCATTGTGATATTTTTGCATTATCAATGCTGTAGCCTAGGAAGGGTTACTGAATGAGGAATAACCAAAACAGAGGTTGGAAATAAAATGGTAATCTTTATAACATCAACAAAATACAATACTCGCCAGCGGCATGAAGTAGGTAAACCACTGCTAGTGGTGGACTACTTAGACAGCATATTACCCCCACTTACAATAGTGTCCAACATATTTATGAGGATTGAGACATACCCATTAGTTTTCATAGGTACGGTATATAATAATCAAGTATTATGAATATGGTAACTAGGGTCCACAAATTGCAGAGAGAGTTATCAATGACAATGTTTTGACTTTGATCTGCAGTTATCCCCCTTTAACCCTCTCTTTTTTTTTTTTAATGTACCTTTTATCACTGTGTATCTCATAGGTGCAGCAGAAGAGGATAGCAGGTGAGGCAGAATGATTGAAAGACAATCAAAGATTTAGAAGTGGTTTAAAAAAATTCATATGCCAAAAATAAATATGATTTCAAAATTTAAAATATTATTATTGATGACTTGTAATTAAATACATGAGTCCCAGTATAAATAGTTATAAATAATTATTAACCAATTTTATCATTGTGATATTTTTGCATTATATCAAGTTTTAAGAATATATTAATTAGGGTTTGCAAATTGGAGGAGAGAGTTATCAATGATAATGTTCTAATTTTGGATCTGCAGCTATCTCCATTTAACTGTCTCATTGTTTTTTTTATTTATTTTTAAATGTACTTTTTATCATAAATTTTCATTCCAAAAATGTTGCCCAGAGAAAAAAATAGCTTGGGAACCATTGGGTTAGACTATTATTTCAAATTAAAATCCTCATTTCTACAATTCTAATTGACAGCAGTACACAGTAGTTTGAAATTTAAATCACTTGTTCAAAACTATGATGGTGGTAGAATAACAGTTGTAAATGTCCATTTGCTTGTTCTCTTCTCTTTCAAAAGCTGAGGTGATAATCTGACAGTCTGTTCTCATTGGTGCTGCAACAATATGCTCTTCTATGTCTCTTTCAGATTTCCCATATCTTTTCCCTAGTTCTATACTTGTGTCTTCTATCTGGTAGTCTCAGCTGAATTCCCTAAAATATAGGGTGTATGTGCATTTAGCCTTATAGCTTGACACCAGTAATGTACTGATATGATTTGACCATTTAATGTTCTTTTTCTGAAAAAAAAAAAAGAATGTAGCCAGATTGTCATTAGATAGAGTTTTGATAATCTACTTCCTAAAATTATTACCAGTAATGTACCAGCATGATGTAAGCATTAATTCACATTCTTAAGAGTCACCTTGTTCCAGAAATCATGTGACTAGCTAGTCACTTGACAGAGTTCTGATAATCTACTTCCCAAAACCTATTTATCCAAGACAAATTGTAAATAGGTCTTTAGGTCGGTAAACCACAGTGCACATTGGTCAGCTTTGACAGTTTTTTGCGGAAAGCCCCATTCTCCAAAATTATTCTGCAAAAGAAACCATACCAAATTTAATTTCAAGTTTTAGAAATAATTTTTGATTTCAGCATTTTCCCCGACCTTGGGCTGTATTGAATGATCTACAAGAGCCACTCACAATAGGTATCCCAACTCCTCTAGTTTACAGTGCAAACAAGTGTAAAAATAGTGAAATTTCCTTCCATTTCAACTGCTGTTATCTTTTTTATTTTCAAGACTATCTTAATAAAATTAATATATAAACAAAATTTAATCTTTTCTCTTTAAAAAGTTGTCTTTTACAAAAAAAATTCTAAGTTGAAAATTTTAGTCATCAGAGAAATTAAAAAAGAAAAACAAACAACAACAATTAATTTTATACGTCCATCTAGAGCAACGTTTTGTCTTTAATAACCAATTGGTTTCATATCTCTAGACACTTGAAATGCTTGCAAAATAAATAGAATGTATTTTTGAGGTGGGAAAGTGACTGAAGACAAGATGCCAGGTCAGGACCAATAACATTGTAGATTCTTCTTTGTATTTTATCAAGGCTCTCTAATATATATATATATATATATATATATATATATATATATATATATATATATATATATAGGATTTGGAATATCTACTCACAACCTATCTAATATCTCAAAACTTATTTATTTTCTTAATTACTTCTTTTTCCACATTTAACTCTAATAATCATTTCATGTAAATCAAACATGCTTGCACATTTTCCCTCTTCCAAGTTCTGTCATAAAACCAGGCACTTCTACATTTAACTTAGTCAACAACTGTCGAATCTCCTTGTGGCTCTATACACTCAACACAAGTGGGTTACCATTTCAGCAGATTAATAAAGACAATTAAATGAGACAGTATATATTGTAAGAAGGGGTGGAGAGAAAAAGGTAAAATGAAAAACAGCTTACTTTTGGTCAGGTAGATAAGCTAAAACATATGTGCCCCCAACCACGCAGAGAGTAACGGTGATTAACATGGTCATGTTGTGAACAAATCTGTCAGTGTCCCTGTCCACCAGATCATAGCCAAAAGTTAGCCAATTCTGCAATAAGATCAAAGTAAAATTATTAACCTATACATCTTAGAAAATGTAGAATCAAAACAAAGAGATGCTGAAAAGCTTTCAGTTCAAACTACTTCCTAAAATAAGTCTGATCAAACATCAAGCATTTTTTTTATTTTTAAATCCCTTCTTAGTTGGGAGAAATTTTTAGCATAACCTTAAATAACAATTTTAGGAAAATTCCATTGTTTGTTCTTATACCACAATGGATAATAAAGTTTTTTTTATCTTTCTCAACATATCTTCAACCAATTTATATGTTGAAACTGTTTTTCACAAAAACTTCATTTGATAAGATTGACAACTTTGATGTTTTTATTACTGTTGGTATTTCAATTTCATTGTTTAACTACAAATTTGAATAAGTAGAGGAACATTTTTATAAAGTGTGAAACAGAAATACCTCCCACATAATGGTAAGACATTAGTGGCAATGATGTCTTTGTCTACTGAATGTATTTACTATTATGTAGGAGGTATTTCTGGCTCACCTTGTAATATTAAGATGTTTCAAATTATTCTGTTTTTTGGTTTTACATCAATCATATACAAGATGTTCTTCCTTCAACATATACTCTGAATTTGTGGAGTTCAAATTTTGTAATATATTTAAGTTCTTTTTCTGCTAATTAGTATCTATTGTCTATTAGTATTGATATGTAATGTAATATTTAGCCTGTAAGACTTGGTTAAATTTTCATGTTACATTTTTGAATTGGTTGGTTGATTTTGTTTAGCAGCATATCAACCTGTATGGGTAATTTAATGCTGAAATCTAAGCAATTGTATGTTTTTAACTACAGATAAAATGTATTGCTGGTAATTTTTTTTTTTTTATATAAAAATGTATAGTTATATTTTTATAATGTTTGGGGTGTTGACTATTTGCCCATAGCTGAGGCCCTAACAGGTGCTACCACCCCGGGTTAGAGTGGATCTGGAAATAACAGCAATTAAGAGGTGGTTCCATGCTCTTCAAAACTTCCAACTTCCTGATCAGAGGCCTTGCTGCCAGATGTAGTTTGTTGTCATACACAAGACTATGAATAATGGGTAATACAGTAATTAGACTCAAGAAATTATCTATACAATAAACAAGATAACATTTAATATAATAATACCTACAAACTTAATGTATTCTAACCTATTTGCTATGTTAGACTCTTCTAAAAAAGATTAAATTAACAAGTTCTTTTTGTTATCTACCAATTAGATGTCAAAAATAAAATAGGCTATGTTATCTTTATTTTCATTAGATGAAGCATCATCTACCATTATTTTTTTTTTCTTGGTAGCCTTTTATTACAGGAGGCATGGTGGAGTAATGGATCAAAGCTCGAATTGAGGAATCAGAGAGCTGAGTTCAAATTCCAGTTGAGTCTGTCACATTCACTTATGTGCAAATGGTATGAATCCATCTCTTCTCCCCTCCACGCTATGGATAAATAGCAGGATAGAGTCTTATAGCCTTGAATGGCAACCAGTCTAGGAGAAGGACAACTCTGAATTCATAACCTTTAACTATGGGATAAATAGCCTCACCAAGCTGCAATTGGTCAAACATAGTGAGTATGGCTACACCCCTGAAGATAGTCAATCAGAAAGAAGTTCATCCAAGGAATGAGAAGACCCTAGATCTGGTTTAATGAGCTTTCACTTTTTTTTTTTTTTTTTTTAATTCTATAAAAATCACAACTTTACCCAGACTGCTAATCTATCGAAAAGAGGAGACAGTATAGGAAAAAAAAAAATGAACTCTTTAATTTTCCAATTAGAAAAAAAAAAAGACAATTTCATAAAAATGGTGTTTACATTTTTAGTTACAAAAATTTAAATAACTGCAATCTTCATACAATGTTAGAGATGTAAATACAAGGCAGGCACCAAAAGTAACACCTTTTTATCTCCATAGAAACCAGAGTAGACACAAGGAGGAGCACAATAGCATTAAAGGATAGAGTAACTATTCAGATACAAAATACTATTTCTCTATAGTTACCACCATTGGCCATACATTTCTGTCAGCATACAGCATTTGTAAAAGTATCAACAGAAGTTATTCACTTTTTTCACTGCTAAAACACATTACCCACCACTTAACAGCTCACATCCTCTGCCTGGTCTCCATAAACAGTCACCAAATATTGATGAATGCCAATACCCAGATAAGTGGAAAGACAGGTCTGTCTATGAAACTGGAGTCAGAATGCTGATGGTAACATCAATCAGCTAAGTGACAAGCCTTTTTACTTGTATTAATTCATATATATATATATATATATATATATATATAGATATATATATATATATATAGACAAAGTCCGACAATTACGAATGTATGTGAGAGATTCATGGAAGATTAAAGAACACTCCTCTGTGGCTGAAATGGTTAAGGCACGTCAGGCTATATGACGGTTCCGTATAGGTACAGGTTTAATTCATGTTGGAGGACGAAAATTTTCTATGAAAATTTCTCGGACATTCAGGCCGGTAAATGTTGTTTAATACTGTTTATTATAAAACAGAGCATTTACTTAAATATTTGTATCTATAAAAAGAATGTATAAACATAAGAATATCTTATATATATATATATATATATATATATAAAGAAATATAGTTTTAAGGTGTGCTATATTTATGCAATAAAGTGCTGAATATCAGAGAGAGCGCATGTAAATATAAAAGTGAACATTGAAGTCAACACTCAGAGGTTACAGGCTGTTCCATGCTAAATGCAATCATCAGGCCATGTGTTGAATTTTTTCTTGACTATTTAAATATATGGGTCAGTGGTGCATTGTGGGTAGTTTATTCTAATGGTTATCTTGGCAGGAGTGCTTTGTTAATTTGTTTATTTATTTGGATTAAATTATTTTTAATTTTTTTTCTTATTTTTATTTTATATATTTTTATTTATTCTTTTCGGTTGTCGATTTTTAAGTAATGTAGTAAAACCTTTCGAGATCACTTATTTAGTAATTTGTTTTGGTCTGGAAAGGTAATTATAGCTATTTTTTTGTCCAATTTTTGGATTGATTGTTGTAGCCTACTCTAATGGTTATTTTGGCAGGAGTGGTTTGTTAATTTGTTTATTATTTACTTTATTTATTTATTTATTTAACAGCAAGAGTCTCCTCCATGCTTAAACACAATCATCAGGCCCAATGATTGCATTTAACCATAAAGGAGACCATTGTTGCTGGGTGTTGACTTCAATGTCCACTTGTATATTTGTATGTATTTATTCACAAATGCAAAATAATGCATTACTGCTTATCCCACAAATAAGAAATTTCATTAAATAGTCAGTGATTTTTTTTTTAATCATTTCACCCAAAGCAAGGCAATAAAGTCACTAAGACACAGGGAAAAACATTAAAGAGCGAGAACAATAAAAGAGGAATCAAGAAGACAGTAGATAGATGATTAACATTTTATTTAAATTTTTGAAGGTCAAAGTTGGCTGGAGAGCATGGAGCTGGAAGAGAGGTCCACAAACAAGAAGTGTGAAAAATATTGCTAGCAAAGAACTTATAGTTACATCTAGCCATTTCAACAGTCAAATGATGAGACCTAGCTGCCAATTTAGTACTGCACTTCTATTAATTACTTCTAAAAATTAGCTTAAGAAAAATAGCCAATTGCTAAATAAATACAAACAAACCTAAATTTTTCAATAAGTGTTATCCTACTATATGTGGCAAGTGTATTTAGACATATTTTTCCTGCAATATCCTTAACTCCTAATGCTGCCAAGTACCAGTGTTGTTCACATGACAGTAGTAGATTGTTTAAAGAAGATAATGAAGTGGGGAGGTGGAGAGATTAACTCTGTGAAAGAGCAGTTTTTTCCCTCCCTTTAATGTTACATAGCTTCAGTATCATGACAGTTTCCTTTTCTTTATCTGTGAATTGACATGACTTTTTGGGAAAGTTGTTTTCCATTGCCTTCTCTATGGTTTTGAATTCAGATTAGTTATTTTACAATAAAATAACCTGTTCAGAATTTTGTGAAAATTAAATAAAATTATGTACCTCCAATAATTTTTTGAAAAAAAAAAAGAAAGAAAGAAAGAAAAAGAGAGAGAGAGCATAACATGATGAAAAAGCCCCAAACTGGATCAAAATAAAATTTTGTCAAAATGTTTATGCTGTTAAGAAAGACCAAAGTATTTTTTGATTATTTGATTAAATTTTTGGATCCTTTCTAGCATGTTCAAAATTATGGTTAAAAAAAAAAAAAAAAAAAAAAAAAAAAAAAAAAATCAAATAATTGTTTGATTTTAATGAAACTTACAGGATTTATTTACAAGTTAATTATTTTTTTTAATTTTTTTTTTTTTTAGAAAATCTTGGCCAAAATAATATTTTTTCTTTACATCTGTTACTCCCACCCTTATTTAATGAAATTTCCAGAAATTAGATTTTGTCATCCTTCATATTCATATTAGTTAAAAGCAAGACTCCTTGGAGAATGTAAATTAACATTTTGTTTTTTCAAACAGTAACACATTTATCAAGAAATGTGCTCTGAATCACAATTTTAAAAAATGCAAGGAAACTGACATTATTTAATTAGAAGAGTTTTTAATTGCTTTTATAAGTAAGATTTGAAAAGCTTAGTACAATTCATCAAATGAATTTTTTGTATGCATACAAACTTTCCAATTTCTGTAAATACGAATATTCATACATTAGCATTTAAAAGTCGTGTTTTAAAGGTTGTCTTATAAACCTTTTAACTTACATATAACTACAAATTTCTTTACATTTGAATTTTTTTTAATTGCATGTCATTTTGAAATTGCCTTTCAAATTTTAAATATCATTATTAATTATTTTTTTTAAAAAGCATCTTCAAAAAAGTACCTAAAATTCAATAAAATAATAGATTTCTGAAAATAATGTTAAGTTTTTAAAATTACTGGGTAATTAAAATAAATTTAAAAATGAAGTGTTCCCTTAGAATTCTTAATTTGTCACTTCTGATCCTCCTTTTCCTATTGTCAGACTGTCAATAAATTGATTAACGTCAGAAAAACAAGTTTCCGCAGTTAAGCAATGCTTTTCTTAGTTTTCTACTACACTGTTTATTGACAAATTTAAAGTATAACTAATGATTTTAAACAAATATTACTTTTGTAAGTGATATTTGTTTAAAAATCATTAATTAAACTTTAAATTTGTTAATTTTCCTCAAAAAAATGTTTCAGAAACAGATTTATTTTTTGTAAGATTTTTTAAATTAGGAACGTACTCATTTACAAATGTCACAAAAATGGATGACTGTCAATTTTACTGGAAAAAATTGAAGCTTTTTGACCAAAATTTTGAACATGCTAGAAAGAATTAAAAAAATTTAATAAAATAATAAAAAATACTTTTGTCCTTCCTCTTAATAACAAACATTCTGAATGGGCTCACTTCCAGATTCTTTCACATGAACGCGGGTGTCTCCCAAGGCTCTTTCTTTTTTTTTCTTTTTTTTTAAGCGTATCACCCCAAGCAAGGCTGGTGGCCACTATCACGCATGGGGTTACAGAAGGGTTGGAGGAAGAGCAGATAGGAGTGGTAAAGGAGAGGATGTGGAGAAAGAGAAAGACAGTGGGTCGATCAAGGCAAGGGGGTTACAGAAGATTTGGAGCGAGAGCAGATAGGAATGAAAGATGAAAGGAAGTGGAGAAGGGAAGTGGATAGATCAAGGCAATTGGAGATGACGATTGACGCTACACTTAAACCGTTGGAGATTGTATTTGTCAGGGAAACAGTAATAGGGAAGGGAGTTCCATAGGCGAGATGTGCGAGACATGAAGCTATTGGAGTAGAAAAGACGTCTACATCTAACAGTTTCAACGGTGAAGGGGTGGAAACGGGATGCCAGCCTCGTAGGACGCTTAAATTCACGAGGCTTAGGGACAAGCGAAAGCAACTCCTCGGAGCAATTACCGTGGAAGTACTTGTAGAAAAGGCAGAGCGATGCAACATCGCGTCTGTGAGAGAGCGACTGCAGACGAGATGACAGATCAGGGCCAATCACATTGCATATACATCTCTGGATCTTATCAAGAACCCTGAGGCAACACGCAGGGGCCCCAGACCATAAATGGCAGCAATACTCCATGCAAGGGTGAATGGTAGACTTATAGACTTGGAGGATCGATTCCGGGGAGAAGAATTTCCTAGCTCGGCACAGGGAACCAACTTTTCTTGCGGTGGATGATGCAACTGACTCGATGTATTTGTTCCATCTCAGATCAGCGGACAGCGTGAGACCGAGCAGCCGCAGAGAGGAGCTCTCGAGAAGTTGGTCCTCAGACATTCTGATGGGATGCAGGGATGGGTCCTTGTGGTGGTTAATGGAGAGCAGTTTTGTTTTAGAGGCGTTAAAGTTGACCATCCATTTCTCTCCCCAGTCCACAACCGATTGGAGGTCCTTTTCAATTTGAGCTGTCAGGTTAATTTTGTCCGCCTCAGTAGATTTGTGCTTGAGGCAGGAGTAAATAGTAGTGTCGTCAGCGTAGATACCGACTTGGGAATCTATGGCGTCAGGAAGGTCGTTTATAAATATGAGGAACAGAGTAGGGCCAAGGATGGAGCCTTGAGGCTCTATCCTGGGTCCTACGCTGTTTCTGATCTTCTTCAGTCCCCAAGTAGGCATTTATGCAAATGATACTACCATTTACTCCAGTCTCAATAGCAAATCAATCAGAACCAACAAAGTTGACCTGGCCACTGCTCTTTAAAAGAACCTCCAATCAGTGGTTAACTGGGGCAGGAAATGGCTTGTAAATTTTAATGCCTCCAAAACTAAACGTCTCCCATTTAACCACCCTAGAAAAACTTCCCTGCCTGCCATCAGCATGGCTGATGCTCGACTCCTGGAGATCATCTCACTGCAGCATCTTCTTGGCCTCACATTTTCAACTGACTTGAACAATTACATTGAATCAATAGCTGCATCTACTGCAAGGAAAGTTGGTTCATTGTGTAATGCCAGAAGGTTTTTCTCATCAGAGTCCATCTTGCACATTTATAAATCTACCATTCGGCCATGCATTGAATACTATTGCCATATTTGGTCTGGTGCTCCTGCTATTCATATCAAGGTCCTTGACAAAAATCAATCCTGACTTGGCATCTTGACTTCAGTCACTTTCCCACTGATGTGATGTGGCTTCCCACTGTCTTTTCTACAAATATTTTCATGGCAACTGCTTTGGCAAGCTTTTTCTCCTGGTGCCCTGACTACATGAATTTAAGTATGCTACTAGATTGGCATCTAGGTCTCACCTTTTTACTGTTGAAATAGTTAAATGTAACCGTCACTTCTACCCCAACAGTAGAATTCCCTTCCATTTACTTGCTTCTCTGAAAACTACAATCTTCAACATCAATCGCCATCTTCTGTCATCTTGAACCCAGTTTATCTTTTATCCTTTCCTCAATCCTCTCCATATCCAGTCTTTTCTCTCCCTTTCACCCCCTGTGTACTAGTGGCATTCCTGCCTTGCTTGGTGTGAAAGGATTAAAATACCCCCTCCCCCCCAAAAAAAACTCAGTGCAAGGCTAACTTGAGCTTGACCATTGTAACAATGCTTATTACTTACCCTTACAGTTTATATACAAAAAAATGTGAATAAAATGGTCCATATTAGAAAGTTTTTGCAGGTTTCTTCTTAATTGTTTACATTTGAAAATGCACCCATCATTAGTGAATAAATACTGAAAATTTTGTTTGAATCGGATAACTCCTTGTTTTTCGGCATCTTTTTTAAAACAAGGGGTAAACAACGGGGTAGCGATTGTTTGGTTTCATTTAAGAAAAAAACGCATCCATTTTATTTTGGGTGGTAACTACTTATTGATATAAACATCAAAACACTGAAAGGGCAAATGAAATAATTGATTAAGAAATTTGATTATAAAATTTATAATCAAATTAATCGAGCTATAAATAATAAAAATAAAATGCTATTATTACTAATTTACAAAAAAAAAAAAAGATTTTGCTTGGATAATCTTATTCTTCTCCAAAGCAAAGCCGTATCATTATTTTTAATTTTACAATATTTACGTGGACTATTGTACTTATTTTCGCTGTTATCACAACGTTTCGGTCGTTTGTGCCCTCCGGTCTTCATCAGATGTTTGTCAATATACAGATAGCCTACAGGAAATTCTGAACAGAACCTTTTTTTATTTAAACTATGGGGGTATATTCGTCCCGATCCACTGCCCATGTGTAGTAGGGATATATCATCTAGTTCTTATTTTTAGGCTTTGCCTTTCTGTTATTGCTCTCCTGAATTGACATGTCACATATCTGATGAAAGCCAGAGGGCACAACGACCGAAACCTTTTGCAAACAACAATAAAGGACAATAGTCCGTGTAAATAGTTTACAATTTTTACATTCATGCTAATTCATGTCCTCATCATTATCACAATTTTGGCTGTTGTGCCCTCTGGCCTTTTTCAGGTGTCTGTCAGGTTATCTATCGAGATGAGGACATTAGTCCGATAAATAATGACCCTTCATCCTAGAAATTCAGATAGAAACAATGTTATTGTTTCTATAAAAAAAAAAAAAAAACTATTAAAAAAAAAAAGGAGAGTGTCTGTCATTAGAAAGCAAGAAAGAAAGAATTAATTCTGGAGTTAAATCTTTTTAAAGGAAAGATAAACTATTTCAATGAAAAGTAAGTTATACAAACAAAAAAAAAGTTTGAAGGACAAGAAGAAGCAACAGCAACATAATGAAATTTAAAATTGTGACAGAATTTGATTAATCAATTAAGAAATAATAAAATAACCTGAATGTGAATAAAACAATAAACGTTTTTTGTTATTTTTTACCGAGTGATATTTTGTTTCATTCACAATTTCCAAAACATCGACTTTTAAAATATTCAGCACTATTTAAATATACTGTACATAACTAAATTCCAATTCTAGTCAGATCATTAGCCAACATCTGTTTATGTGACCAGTTTATAGGAAACTTGTAATTTCATTTTACAAGGGCACATAGAGACTGTGTTACTGTTTTTAGACAAACAAATGTAAATGTTACCTTGTCTTCTTTAGGGTCGAGGTCTGCGAAATTCTTTTCTAATTCTTTTTTTAAAGAGTCAGCTTTTGGTATAGGATCCACAGAAGTGATGACATCCTTGTTTTTCTTGGAGGTGGAAATAAAACTGACCGGTTGAATGAGGCGATAGCGCGGGCTTAGCTTGCTTAGAGGTCGTACTAACCTACAACATTGCCTCACAAGCGCCGCCATCTTGGATATCCTAATCTCATTTGATTCTTGCATCTCGAACACGAGAGGTGATGATTAAAAAAAAAAAAGCATTTTTTTCACGTTGCTAATATTTTTTCATTTTCTTTACAATATTTTGTTACATCAAGGAAATTAAGATGCAAAACCATCATAATATTTAAAAATATGAATATTTTATTAAATTAATTCGGCTGTCAACAACCGAGACAAGCCGTATGTTGTTTTTTTCCAGCATGGCGGTGAATGTAAGCACTGATGCAGGTAGTGTTTTCAGTTGAATGTCAATATCGTTTTTTATTTAAATAATTTGTCATTTGTTTTGTTATTGTTTAGAATTGGTTTGTCAAATTTAAACTGTTCGCAATTTAAATTTATTCTAGAAAAATGGATACTGTGTCTGTGCTGAAAGCTAAAAATGTTTGTAAATCTCTCTAGTCTACATTCTCCAATCATGCAAAACTCATTTGTCTAACCGAATTTATTGACAAATTGATGGATTGATTATAACCGAACCTCACCTATCCGGTACACACTATTAATCTCTTGGTTTGTTGTCCAATTTTTTTAGTCGTAGAACAGTGACTATATTTGATAAATAAATAAAAGTACTTTTTTAGTCGAATCCAAACTTTTGTCAATTAATTTCAATTTCAATTATGTTTCGATTTAGTTAAACAATCTTTTTGTGTATTTTAAAAAAAATATATTTACATTTTGTCAACAACACGTTAATCTGGTTATCCCATATATATAGTTATCCAAACTTAAAGTTTGAATCAAAATGAATTAGAAATATAAACACTTAAACAGTCGCGAAGTTTCTTAGTTGTTTTCTTTCAACTTTTACGAAAAACTTATAGGAAACAACCACAAATTATTTTAATCAAAATATTATGTGTTTATATATATATATATATATAAAAAACAAAGGTTACTTATGCGTTTGCAAAAAGAAAAAAAGCCAACAAAAATGAGAGATGATTCTTTTCATACAAAAAGTTCTCTTCTAATCTTTTTTTGATTTATGCAAAAAAAAACTTAGTTGCTCTTTAAATGATAAATGGAAATTAGATTTACCAAAGATTAGTTGACTTTTGTTAAGCAATTTTAAATTGATGAATATTGAGTGAATAATGTATTGTTTTGTTGGTGATAACGCTATTGACCCGTATTTTATATTTCGTACACTGAAACCCGGTTTACTTACCGGCATTTAATCACCGAAAACTAAAAGAATTACACAAACGTTGATGAAAAAAGGCTTTGGATTTTTTCATGATTAATTTTGTATTAGCTATTTGTTACCGATTTGTTCTGAAATTAAGAGTATTGACAAGTAGGGTCAGGGTTTAGGTCTCAAAATTCAACAAGTTTATGTTTATTTAATGATCATTAACAACATATTGACAACTCCTTGACGTTGGTGTCATTGTGTTTTATTATTTGAACTATTCTCCTCCAAAGATGAGGACAGTAATTCAAATATAGCACAAATTATAATGACAGTTTCTAATTTAAAAAATCTAATTCAACATTTATTAACATTCTCGGAATTGGAAAAAAACAAAAATAAATAATAAATTCCAATGTTTTGCCTTTCAAAACTCTGGCTACCCAACTTTGAAGGATCTTCAAGAAATTTTGCCATTTTTAAATAAGAAATGAAAATTGATTTTTTTTTTTTTTTTTTTTTTTAGTGGCATCAACTGCTGTGGGTTATTTAATGCCAAAAGCTAAATATTTTGTGCGCAATTTTATTTTACTTTATTTTGGAGGGGGTGATAATAAGGGTTTTTTACACGTCTTACTAATTAACCCAGAGATGGAGGATAAGAGGTGGATTCATACCTTTCACATAGGTGAATATAACAAACCCAACTGGAATTAGAACAATACTAAGCTTTTACCAATTACACCACCCGCACATATTCACAAGCTTGGCATTGCTTAACTTCAGTGATCATACGGGAACTGGTGTTTTCAATGTAATGTGCCTGTAAACCTGATAATGGTTTAGTTAAAAACATAAATTAAACTGCATTTCATTTTCTGATAATATCTTTTGTTTTACACAGTTTGGATTTTTTTAAAACTTTATTTTTGTTTTGCAAAAACCTATTGGTCGCAAAAAGCTGTACTTTATTTAGAAACGATAAATATAAAATAAATTAATAATTGGTGTTGGTCTCTATGTGAAATCTATATAAATAAAGTGCAGTATACATGTGTCCATCCATTTTTTGATCTTCTTGGTGAATCATGAACAACCTAAAAAGTAAGAGGTAGTAACTACTGTATTTACATGCGATTAAAAATTAAATAAATAACTCATTTAAAGTTAAATATCAAACAGAGTGAAAGGTTTAACTTTAATTTCGCTTTTCGCTGCAATTGCAAGTGAAATCGTCTTAAAATCATAATTAAAACTTAAGTGGGGCATGTTGCTCATATGTTTTTTTTTCTAGCATGCGTATTGCGATGTATTTGAAATAATACATACTTTGGGGTCCCTAATGTCTTTTAAGAGTGACTATGGTGACTTTTTTTTAAAGAAAATAAAAACTGCATGCAAACTACAGAGATTAATTGCGTATATGAAGAAAGATTATGCCAAATTAAGGTGTTGGATAAAGATAAAATAATTTTATTATTTCTAAATTCTTATAACTTTTATGTACATAGAGCACTGAAGATGAAATCCCGAAAACCTAAAAGTCCTCTGCAGGATCTCTAACCTAAAGTCTGCCCAAAGGATGGCTTCTAGGCTAGTAAAAAATAAAGATAACCTTTAAATTTGATGATGGTTTTTTAATATTTTCATCATTTATATATAAGGCACAATAGATATATTTATTTTGTGTAAAACTTTTCACAATGCACACAAATACAACAGTAATTCAAAACAGAAGTACCAAGGAGTAAAACTTTGATCCAAGACAAAGTGCACAGATGTCACACTGATCTGAAGTAGAGGGCTGGGGAGTGACACTTTGATCTAAGAAATAGCACCCGGGTATTCTGATCCTTTAGCAAAAGTTCCAATCCATATGTCGAAAATACATTCATTTTTGTTAGGTACTATATTAATTTTATAAATCCATTCATTCTAATCTTAATTTTCCCATTATTTTTATTAACTGGTCATGATAATTTTTCATATTTGTAAAACAATATTTTTCTTAGCTACAAAATAAATACAATCATTATTTTGTGGGTAAATTTTATTGTTTACACAGGGGTTTGTCCTTGCAACAATTTGTCATACATTTTGTAGCAGATCTCTCATTTGATCATCAAACAGTTTAAAAAGAAAAAAAATTAGCATTTGAAACAACTTATATATTCTAGAAAGTGCTTATCTCCCTGACATCGTAATGCCATTTTTTTTAATTAGTTCATATCCTGAGATCTCACTTTTTTGATTTACAAAGCCATGATTTTGTAAATAAATAACACCTAAAATGCAAGTATAATTTATTTCAACTATTTTTTTCTTTTTGTATGTAAGAAGGGAAATTTAATTCAAGATTTGTAACTGATAAACTAATGGATTTGTGAAACAAAAATCAAGTTCTAAAATATCCAAACTATCTGTATATGAAATAAAACAAAAATACCATCTGAAAACAACATAATTCATTTTCAACCAATGTCAGTAAAAATCTATTTTTTATCTCTTATTTAAAATTTTTTGAGGATCTACCAAAAATGTTGGCTTGGCCCAAGTTTGAAAATGCAAAGCTTTAGAATTTGGAAACAGAATATTTATCTTTTCCAATTCTGAGTTTTATTGGCCACAAATGTTGAATTAGATTTTTTGAAATGAGGAATTGTCATTATAATTTGTGCTATTTAAATTTTCATTGTTATAGATATTATATACACAACATTTCAGCCATGTACCTTCTGGCCATCTTCAGCAGGAATGAGCAAGAAATGGCACCATAGGGACAAATAATACAAGAATCAACTTGTACATACAAATCCAAAATAAACATCTGCTGAAGATGGCTGGAGGATACACAACCAAAATGCTATAAATAATGACATCCGTAACAGAACTTTCTAAACTGGGGCATCTTGTCACGTTAGTGTTATTGATTATCAGTGGATGCATTATCTCGGTTAAGTTTCAAAAAGAAAAATGTTGAAGCAAGTGAAAATTGTGGGAATAGAATTTTGCACTGGATAGAAACTGACATTGGCTTAGTTTGGGAACTAGGCAAGATCTAGTGTTGCATAGAATTATGGATAGAATAAAGAGAAATAGATGGAATAATTGCTTTACGGCTGAGAGGCCGTATAAAGAGTCAAGACAAATTAACAATAGAAAAAGGAATTATATGTAATTGAGATAACAGAGTACTGCCACAGTCTCTAAGAAAAGAAGTAATTAAAACGGTGCATGATGATGTACATAGAGGTATAGTGGCTATGCAAATGAGGTGAAAGTTGCAAGCATCGTGGCCAGGCTATTCAAGAGACATGGAAAAGTATGTTAAAAAAATGTCCAATGTGTGCAGAAATAAAGAAATTTAGGCAAACTAAAATTCACTCTTGGCCAAAGGAAATGGAGCCCTGGACATGAGTCATGCCTATATTAAAGGTATAGTACTATTTCTTAGGATATTAGTTGACTCATATAGAAAAGCAGCTACTGTGAATCGGGTGTTGAGGATAGTGTTTTCGAGAAATGGAGTTCCAAAAACCTTGGTCTCCAACAATGCACCTGAGTTTTGTGAAGAAAGTTTATCTTCATAGTTAAAACGTATTGGCTGCATTCCATACAAAAACTGCTATTCCACTCACAGTCAAATGGAATTGCAGAGAGAATGGTTCAGATGGTAAAAATGAGATTAAAAGCAGTGGATTATGATACAGAGAGTTATTTAACTAGACTATTCCTAAGTTATAGAGCTATTCTGTATGCAGACAGAAGACAAAGCCCATCTGCATTGATGGGAAGATAAATAAAAGCTCCGATTACCATGTCATTTGTAATGAATGAAAGCATGTGGTACAGAAAGGACAAGGATTCAAGTTCTGAAAAGGCAAATCTTGTGGTGCAAAAGGGATTTAATACAGCTATTTTAACAAAAAAGTGGCAGGTCATATGGGTTCACAAAGACCAATTTAGAACTACAAAAGAGCATGAAGTTATGGAAAAAGAAACATAACAGATGACACAAAAAAGGATGAATGAATCCAGTATTGAGAGTGATCAGGAAGACCACCAGAGATATGAAAGTGAAGAACAGGAGAGAATGAGTGTGACAGGAGATATCATGATGATTCAAATGAGGAGAATCAGTTAAGACCTAGATCTTTCATAAACAAGAAATAAAGAGAATCACTCTGAGAGATGTATTAGGTCTCCCAGGGTTGTATGTAGAAGTCAAAGATCAACTAAAGTTATAAAGTTTCAGGGAGGTGTAGTAATATGCAAATGAGGTACTGTATAAAAGGCAGTATCGCTATACCTATGGGAGAGTTATCTTCTCTAGGCGAGTATCCAATAATCCAGTATATAAACTCTAATTCTAGGTATGTACCTAGCTTAGCACAGTGAGGAATTGAATGCAGTACACATTAGCAGTGATCTACTAGACAAGTGAAGGTGTAACATTCCTCCATGAAACTAATTTATTAGAAACTGTTATCGCTATGTTAATTTAAACTAAGTATTATAATTTTCACATTTTTGTTTGGTGCATAAGAGGGGTGAAAGTTTCTCAGGTAGACCAGAAAAAAATAATTCTGAAGTTTGGTTTGATTTTGACAAGTAGGTTGGGTCAAAAATGTTTTAGAATCCCCCCACTCCCGGTTGTATGTTAGTCTTTACAAGAAGAAACAAAATGAATGATATCCAAAGAAAATAATAATGTTCTGTTGTATAAGATAAAAAAAAATTAAACATTTACCTTGATTTTCTTGTTCTTGTTTAGGTTGATTTTTTGCCTGATTATATCTTGTCGATATGCTGTTCGATTGCTTGTGTCTTGGACATTCAAACCAAATGAAATCCAATGGCCGGGAATCCTATTTTCACTAGTCAGAAACGGAAATTCACTTACACAAGTGCTGAAAGTAGCACAAGCATCAAGCCGCCTTTAAAACGAAAGAAGAGCAAAGAAAACATTGCTGGAGGGCAAGCTGATGAGTTTGATGAATGGGATGATGACCTAAAGTTAACTCAACAAGAACTGACAGATATTGATGTTGCTGCTTCACAAGCTTATGTCCAGACGTCGAATGCACCCAGTTTGTGCCAAGGCAACAATCAAGCCCCTATAAATTTACCAGCACCATCCAAACCTGCTCCACACCCAAGTAGAGGTCCACTACAAAATGAACCAAATATTTATATTCCAAAATTGGTGCGCCAATCGTCTTCCACATCTTCATCCAGTACATATCCTATTTCATCATCAGCGACATATGAATCGTTTAGCTCTAACCATAGTACGAGCAGCAATGGTCCAAGAGCACCTCCACAGCTTGGTAGAACAGGCAGTACCACTGCAGCTCCTAGTGTCCAGAGGTTTACTTCTGGAGCCACTACTAACTTCCCAAGTAACCTGATGGCAGAACTGGAACAATTGAGAGAAGAAATGAAGAAGGTAAAACTTGAAATTCTTCTTTTTTTAATGTTGATTTTGTACCAATGGCGTTATAATTATTCCTTTGTAGAAAATAATATTTTTAAGTGCAAATTTAAGCTACCATATATACTCACGGATGGGTCACACCCTTAACTTGGAGTTGCCAAAATGGGTATTTGCGGTTGACACACAGATACGACACGTTATAATCTGTGGAGTTACATGGCCCTTTATTTAACGTAAATATAACTAATGTTTATTAAATAATATTTTTGAGACTCCAAACTCTCTTTCTGCAGATCTGTTTCCATGTTCTACATAATCCACCACTTTCAACTCAAAACCTACTTCATAACTCTTTCTCTTACTCATGATTAGGGTTTTCATTTATTAAAATTTGTAAACAACTGGTACCAGTAAAAATCAGCATGCATCGAGTTTTTGTATACCAGTAACTGACTACTGTGCGCTGAATAACTATAAGTGAAATTGTGATTGGTTATAATTACGTGTTATTTACTTATTGGTAATCGTTTCAGTCCTAAAATCACTTGAAAATAATAGTCTTTCGTCGTAAATCAGATAATAAATGGTAAATATGAGCAGTGCAGATTGATTGCTTTTATTCAATGTGTGACACGGTACTGTTGGAAGAGGCGATTGCATAGAATTGAAATGTCGGGGAAAATTAATTTTCTCCCTTGCTTGAATCCAGATACTTGCCTGGACTACTGATATGCCACAGTCTACTTCAGATTCTCTATGATGCTGAGGGAATAGGTCACAGCCCTGATTTTTATTGTAATTTTGGTTAAAAAAAATCTGCGACCTATCCTTGAGTATATATGGTATACAAAGGGAACAGACTCCCCCATTATTACTCTTGTAAACACTTCAGTCTTTTCCTCTTCAAATAATAATTTTCATTTCTACCCACCTTTTCTTACATTAATATCACACGCTGTTGATCATTACTATTTTGTTGACAATAACTTTGTATTTGGTGTGTGTGTGTGGGGAGGAGGGTAAAAAAAAAATCACTCACTTTACGACCATTAAAGGTGGCCTTTAGTTTCTGTGTTAAATCTCTTCCTTTGTATAGACTTAATATTAAAATTATTTGAAAATAGATAAGGGGAGACTACTCTGTAATTAGTCAAAGTTCAGCTACCTTCAAAATTTACTTGTATTCATACTACTCCCTAATCAGGAGTTTTATGTTAATTGTACAAACATGCTTACAAGGCTCAATTATAGCATGATGGATTCTTCAATCGATTGTTCTAAAGAAAATATAAACATGTACAAAATATAAAAAGAAAAGAGCTTGATATAGATTTTCTATTCTAAATTTTGTAACAAATATACAAAAATAGGAGCATTGTTATTGGAGTGAGTGCGGATGCTGACACTGCACTATTAGTAATCATTTCACAGTATTTTCCACTTTCAATGTTGATATGAATTTTCTCTTTAAATTTTGTAACAAACATACAAAAATAGGATCATGATTATCGGTGAGTGTGGATACAGACCCCACACTATTAGTAACCTTTTCAGTTTTTTCCTCTTTCAAAGTTACTATGGATTTTCTCTTTAGATTTTGTAATAATTATACAAAAATTGGCTCATTATTATTGAGGTGAGTGTGGATACAGGCCCCACACTATTAGTAATCTTTTCATTTCTTTTCTTCATTCAATGTTGATTTCAATTTTCTCTTTAGATTTTGTAACAAACATACAAAAATAGGATCATGATGTGTGTATGGCATAATGGTTATCAGTATGGAATGCAGAATTAGTGAGATGAGTTCAAAATGAACACGGATTTGATGGGAATTTAACTGTTCACATATTCCGTTTTCTACCTTGTACAAATACCCTTGGGAAAAACATGATGGTTAAATAGCAGGGTAGACTGCACTCTCTAGCCTTGTATGGTAGCCAATCTAGGACTACTACTCTGAATTCAAAACTATCATGATGGTAACGGAAAACAATTCCACTATCTTTTTTCTAAGAAGTCATGGCAATTTGCAGATGATAAAGAAATTGAATGCATGGAGATCCATGAACTCATACATTCCGAAGGGCCATTACATTTTAAAAAACAAATAGACAAAAATTGGATTGTTGTTATTATTATTAGTGAGCATGAATACTGACCCAAGTTTAAATTGGTTTGAAAATATTTTATTTTTCAGTTTAGTGCATTTTATTTTAATTGTATTGCCCTCTCTGCAATGTGAATTTTTGCTATGTTACACAACAGGCAGGAATTTGATTATAATATAGATTGTATGGAAATAATTGAAAACTAGAGTAATTGGCAGAAATGCCCAACAAACAGATTTGACAAAGTTTACAGTAAACAATAACAAGAGAAAGAAAAGAATGGCAAAAATAATATTAAGCAAGCAAACAGTATGTGTAATGCAAAGCAACATTAATAATACAAAAAGTTCACAAACTAAAAATGGCGTTAACAAACAAATGGGGATGCAGATAAGCAATTGCAACGTTCTGACTTCAAAACAAGAAAAAAACAGAACTAAGTCAGATGAGATTGAGAAGTACTGAGAAGTGGCTTATCTTATTGGCTAGGAAAAAATCCCAGCATGCATCTGTATGTTTTGTTTATAAATTTGTGAAGGGGAATGTTTTTGCAGTCATTCCTATCCTGGATTGAAACCAACTAAAAACAATCCTTTGGATACTATTATTAATTTTTGACTAGTTTATCTTTCCTCTTAATTTCAGTTTTTCATTACAACTACTCAGTCCATAATTTTATGGCCCTTAGTAAACTCTATGGTAGTGGTAATATTAACTGTTTCCTTATAAGGAAACATTTAGCATTTATTGACTGACCAGCTCGTGTTATTTTTTATTGAAATTTATAAAATCTTTCTCTTAAAACAATTTTTTAGAAAAATCTTTGTGCCGTGTCCTTCAGGATGTAGATGATCATGGCTCTCCACAATTTCCTGTCCTTTGTAGTGCCTAATAAATTTTCTCTTTTTGTTATTTTTCCTAAACCTTCATCACCCATTTACTTAAGTTCATCAAGTATGTTATGTGTTGTTTTCCTCTGTTCCTCTTGCCCTCAATCTGTCCTGTGAGTATCAGATTTTCCAAGCCCTCCTTCCTCATGTGTCCTAGATATTTCAACTGTTTCTTCCTGATGTTAAGTATAAGCTTCCTTTTTGTTGCCATTTTCTATAAAATATCGTTGCTCACATGTTTGGTCTATGATATCCTGTAGAACCACATTTTTGTCTCTTCCACATTTTTGAGGAGATTGTCCAGCATTCATTGTCATATAGGAGGACAGATATCATGTAACAGTTCAGTACTCTTTGTTTCTAATGAAGCTCTTCTGTCTCTTAATACTCTACTTAGCTTTTGGAATGCATCTTTGGATTTCAGTGTCACACTTTCCATCCTTTATTAGAACACATCCAGATATTTAACGTTTTCTACTTGTTTGATTTTGGTATTTCCGATATTTGCATTTTGGGCTCATCCTTTTGCTAAAAACCATGCATTCTGTCTTCTTGCAGTTTTTAGGTTTCTCAAGTCCAGTAATTGTTATTGCTCTTTCTAGTATTAATGGGGGTTTCCTTCATAACCTTTTGTTTGAAGTAGTGTGGAACATCTTGATTATGCTATTATTCTCTTTTCAAGAAAGAATGTTTGCATGTGTGCTATCCATTTTAATTGTTGCTGCTGTTAAAAGTCCTCAAGTGGTGTGGTTTCTGTTATTTTATGCAGTTCTTTGTTTGGGATCCTGTAGTGCCAGTCCACAAGGTTCAAAGAAGGATGGTCATTGCTAAGACTTACAGGTTTTATTCACTTGTTGCAGGCCAGTGTGTTTTTTTTTTTAAGCTTATCACCCCAAGCAAGGCTGGAAGCCACTAGCATGCAAGGGGTTACAGAAGGTTTGGAGGAAGAGCAGATAGGAGTGGTAAAGGAGAGGATGTGGAGAAAGATAGTGGATCGATCAAGGCAAGGGGGTTACAGAAGATTTGGAGCGAGAGCAGATTTCATGGCATTCTTAAATCCAGTATCTTTTGTTGGTATCTTGCAAATGATTTTACTTTTGACTATTTCTGTTCAGCTATCTCACCATTTCCAACATTGTTTTCTCATCAAATAATTTTACAGCATCTTATTTTTTCTTTTGAGGTTATATATTTTTATGGACTAATTTGCATGTTTTGTTTAGGTAGAAACATGTTTTCTGGAATAGTTACCCTGCAACAATTATTGCCAGACTCAATGTAAGTCCAGATAAAATATGAGTAACACAAAACAAATGACGATGCATGTATTAACTTGATGAATTACATGTGATGAAAGGAAAAAAATCATGAAACTAGCTATAATAAGAAGGTGCTTTTTTATGTATGTGTGCATAACAACCATGTGTGAAAGAGTACAAAATTTTAAAACTACATTTTGAAACCAGAGTTGCAAAGAGGCTAGGGAGAGAAATGCACGTCTTTTTATAAGCTTAAGGAGCAACAATTTTTTTTTTTTTTTTTTTTTCTTAAGTAAAGTCAAGTGGGATAAACCACGCACACACAAAGCTATTTTTAATCATTGATCTGTTTATTCTAAAATGAAATGCACTCTGAAATCATTTGATCTGGACTGGACATTGATTATCTGAATTTCTATTTGAAGAATTTTTTAAAGTTTTGACTTTGTAGTCGATTTTTATTTTAGTTGTTGAGAGCTTAGGTGGCTGACTAGATCTTTCCATACCTGTAGCAAATTTTTTGAACTTGGACTCGTGTGTCACTGAATGATGTTTCCCTCAGTAACCCATGTGATAGGCGATACAGTATTCAATTATATTTTTAGGCATTCTCATGAGGTCAAAGTTGGCTTTATATCAGTTTCCTTCTAGATAGATGACCATTTAAGATGGCTAATGAGCTAAATAGAACTAGTATCTTACTGAGACTTGAACTCTTGTTCCTTTTGTCTCAGTCAGCCTCTATTCCCGTTGATAACCTGTTTGAACTATAAGAACTGCTACAATTGGAAGAAGATCAATTCTAATCATAAAAATTAATTCCTTATTTTTCTCTGATTACTTGCTCCTGCCAAATTGTTTGGTTTACAAAGGCTAGTAGTGTTTTGTATCTTTTTTAAACAAAATTTAATGTAAAATCAATAATAAATAAATCATAACAAATTATGCAGCACTTATTTTGATTAACTGTGTTACTTAGACCTTCATGACTTATATAAATGTAAAATGATTGACTTGTTTTATTTTACAGCTTATCAACCCTCTGTGGGTTATTTAAAGCTGAAACATTTTGGATTGTAAGATTTATTTATTTATTTTTTGTGAGTGAATATTGCATTAACCAATTTTTTTAGAATAACAATGATTTTTCGGGATAAAAGTCCTATTTAACCCATAACTGGAGGAAATGATGGATTTATGATATTTGCACATAAGTGAACTGAAATTCAAACTCGGCTTTCAGATTTCTCGTTCTGAGCCACTATCCATTACACTACCCACACATAAATGTAAAAATAGTCTTAGTTGGCAATGATATAAATGACAGATGACTATAAAATGTTGCTGTTGATTATTTATGGTTAATTTTTTTAAATAATGTATTGACTATTGTTTGCATCTTGTGGCAATAATTTTAAGTAAAATGATGCACCAAAATAAGTAACCAAGTAATCGTTTTAAGTTCTCTGAATATCAGTGCTTAAATAACTATTAATAATAAATATGTTGATAATAAATGATAAAAAATGATGTTTTTTTTTTCTAATTAAAAGAATACCTAAAATTGTAAATCTTTGTTTCATAGAAATCAGCCAGTGTTTTTACTCAAAACCATTAAAAATAGGCAGCTTTGTTCCAGCTCCATTGATTAGTGACTACTCTATATACTCATGGGGACAGGAACAATAACTTTATTTTAGGTGGGTACTATTAACATATATAAATCTCTTAACCAAATGAAATTCTCAGAATAATTATAACATGATAGATTCTTCAATCTGTTGTTCTGTGGAAAATAAAAACATGTACAAAATTTAAAAAGAACTTAGCAAAGTTTTTATGTGACTTTTGTTTTGTTTTGTTTGTTTTTTTACAGTGACATTCACCATGTACAAGGCCCGGGAGCCACTCAAGGTAAAGGGTTACATTAAGGAGCAGTTTATATGGATAGGAAGATAATGGTTGTAGTGATCAGGGAAACATCCTTTTGGGAAGTAGTTCCACAGAGCAGTGATTTGTGGGGAGAAGCTTTTCAAGTGGAACTTACTTCTCACCAATGGAATACGGAGGGAATGTGGGTAGTTTGCTACAATGTAAGTAGCATGGTGGATCCTAGCTGTGGTGGTTATGACTGGCAAAACCAAAGAATGTAGTTTGTCTGAGTACTTTCCATGGAAGTAGCGATAACATGCCACATCCTGCCTATGAGAGAGAGGTTAAATAGTAGAAAATAATTTGTTACCCACAAGGACTCTGAGTCACTTTTGAACTCTATTGAGACTGGAAAGTGTGGACTAGCAATCTCCTGCCCAAATGTGACAACAGTACCCCATTCTCAGGCCGACCTGGCTCTTGTAAAGGTAGAGGATAGCATGAGGAGTCAGGTACTTACTGGTGCGATACAGGGAGCTGACCATTTTTCCTGCATCTTTAGCAATGGGTTGCATGTATGAGTTCCACTTGAGGTCAGGTGCCAGTTTAAGTCTCAATAGTCTCTCAAGGCACAAAGCCTCCTCGAGGGGACATAAATTTTATTGTGGGTACAAAGGTTAAACTTTACCCTATTCTTTTTTATTTAATGAACTCTATGTTTCCTTGTCTTTCCAATGATATTTATCTATATTGTCATTAACAGTTTGCGACCTTAAAAGAGGAAATGTATATTAAAGAAGGACAGATAACGTTTCTTCAAAAAGACTTACAGCGTCGTGAGCAGGAAGTTGCACAGCTGCACCAGGAAAAAATGCAAGAGGAGACACGAGATCGCAGTGAGAAAGAGAAGACTCTCAAGGCTGAAATGGAACGTCTAGTAGTAGAGCTTCAATTCAAAAACCAGGAAATCCATCGACTGAGAGAAAAATGCCTTGAGACAAAATCCAGCAGCAGCACTTCTGATACTGCCGGTAGCCCTAAAGTGCGTCGGTTATTAGTTGAAAGGCCTTCTTCACATCCCACTACACCACAGAAAATTAAAGAGCAGAAACCTATTCCACTTAGCAGTCCTCCCAAATCAAGTAAGTCATGTGCGTGGAGAAATGAGACAAAATGGTAAAGCTTTTTATTGACAATGTGTTTTGCCTTTATTAGATAGGAAGGCATCTTCACATCAGAATGACACATGCCTCAATATACACTGCAGAAATCACAGCCATTCACTTAGGTCTTGACCTAATAAGAGACAGCAAAAATACAAATTTGATTATTCCCTTTGATTCTTTCTCAGCACTTATGGCAATAAAAATATAAAATAACTTGTCATATAGGATATAAATGAATGGAATCATTCATTTATGTAAATAAGTGGAGCTAAATGGAGTTAGCATTAGGTCAATTGCTAAGTGTACCTTTGTGTAGTAAACCTTCTATTTCATTACTTACCTACGAATTTGTCTTCCTTATTTATTTTTCTCTGATATCTCGAAAACACAAGATACAACATAACTACAAATCTGATCACCATAAAAGTACTAAATTAAATCCAATAAAAACAAAGCATAATATTATGTTGGATACCTGGCCATACTAACATTCACGGTAATGAGAATGATGACAAAGAAGCAAGAAATGTATTAAAGAAGGAGCCATCAAACGTAAAAATACTGCATACCAATCTCAGACCAATTATCTGAAAATTCATCATGGACAAATGGCAAAAAGAATGGGACAAGCACATGAATAATAAATTCTATAGAATCCAACCAGGCATCAAAAAATGGCAAACTGGTTATAGCAAAATAAGAAAAGAGGAATCAGTATTAGCTCAACTCCGACTTAGCCGCATGTTTATTACCCACAGCTATATACTAAAAAAGGAAGATCCACCTATGTGCTAGACATATAATGAATGATACACAGTGGAACACATGCTTGTAAAATGTATAGATTTAAGTCTGGTCCGTGAAATGAATTATCAGGCAAACAATGTAAATGAACTCTTCAGGATTGATCCAAATAAAATAATTAAATTTCTTAAGGAAACCAAGACATATTCAAAAATTTAAACAATAACTAATCTTGACAAGTAAACAAACAAAATAAAATAATCTACAACTTCGTACCAAAATCATTCACTTCAAATGAACTCCTTTATAAAGGCTATCATTGCTTTCAACTAAATCAGTGTTTTTCAAACTTTTTTTTACTGTAACCCACAGCAAAAACAACATTAATAATAATAATAATAAATCAAAGACAAACTCTGTTCGCTAGGTTCATTTATTTAGCATCGACAATTTATGTGTATATTTCTTATGATCTGCACATACTGGAATTGCATGTATCTGTTTGTATTATCTACTTGTATGAACATAAAATTATTACTTTTTGAAAAAACAAATTTCAAGGAAATTCCGGCACAAAGGTAAAGTAAATAATATTTGAAAAAAATGTTATTTAATGATGGATGTGCTTGTTTGTTCATAAGCAGCTGATTCTATTTGGGGAACACTGGAAGACAATGCTACACGCATATCAGGTGTAGTGTTGCGCCTGTTTCTGTCCTTCATCTGAAATTGAGTTAATGTGGAAAATCCCAGTTCACACAAGTGATAACAGGCTATATATATATATATATATAAACTTGATAAACCGGTTCTTTTTTAGCTTTTTTAAAAACGCCATATAAATTTTGCTTTTTCCTAGCTATTGTTAAATTTTGTACCATAAAAAACTTATTTAAATATATATATATATATATATATATATATATATTGTCATCCACAGACAGACTGTTTCGCTGTATTACAGCTCATCAGTGTGGCTAGACGTCCGGTTGCCTCTGGCTAGGTTCAAAAACCGGCTGAATTCGTGTCAGTCGGAAAATTTACCCTAAAGCAGTTGGCGCACGGCAGAGAAGAAGGTGAATTTAAGCGTATTTATTTTTAGATAAACACACAGTGACTGAGAGAACTCGATTTGATTTATCGAAGAGTCTTGCATTATTAGCCGTAATATCACTGTTTCCAAACCCACACATCCTTATATATATATATATATATATATATATATATATATATATATATATATATATATATATAAAATCTAATACAAGCTTACCTCGGTGAAAAACTAGCAATGATTTATCAGTGCTGTGCAACATTCAAAATTGTTTATATTCTGCACTTTGCTCTCACTTGTCTTTTTTTTCTTTCTTTCTTTTTTGTCACGGCCCATTTTATTTATCTCACAACCCACTAAAGAGTTAGGACACAGTTTGAAAACCCTGACCTAAACGACACTAAAATATTACTCACAAATTAAATTTAATACACAGCCCACGATGCCCAATCAAATCCTATTTGGCATGAAATGGCCTAACAACAGTTGATATGCTTTTAAACGATGGGTGTCCAAACTTTTTTCAAAGAGAGCCAGATTTGATGAGGTAAATATGTATTCTGCTAGGCATCCTTTGAACCATTTAAAAATTAAATGCAAATTAACTACCTTATGAAAATTTCATTGCAAATTGCATATTTTCATTTCTTCACATGGATGTCAAATAAATTTGAATAGGTCTTACCAAATTCACTGAATATCTGAAGCCCATATTAGATGAAGTAAAATATGTCTTAGCAAAAAAGAACTTCCAAGAAGCTATGATATATCTAAGGTTAATCTTAAACTTTACATATCTTTGGTAATTAATATTGTCTGTCAACTTTTAAGTTAAAAACAGTGTTGCTGCCATCTTTTGGTAAAAAATGAAATTGCATTTCTTAGGCATGTACTTTACATACTCTGATTGACAATGCTGGTGGGCTGTAAGTGATACATTCTATGACAGAGGATGGGGGCATTATGAAATTTAACTACAGGGCATAATTGGCCCCTGGGCCGAACTTTGGACATGCCTGCTTTAAACTCGACAATCAAATCAAATCAAGTCAGAATGAAAGACAAAGCTGTGTTTTTTTATATTAAAATGAAAATTCATACTTGACTACCCAACGATGGCAAAATGTGTTGTCAGTAAGAAGCTTTTCCACATTCTCATTTCTCCATTTGTAACATGTTTCGTCCTTCATTGGTCATCATTGGACTAGATTTGTTTTGTTGGTACGACTGCACATGTGCACGAACGATGGGTGCTGGGGATTTTAGAATTTTGTTTTTTCTTCTAGCTGAATTCAATTAGTCTTTTTCTTTTTCTTTCCATCAAATGTCTAGAGTCTATCCTGATCAAAAGTTAATTTACAGTAAATTTGCACCCTGTTTCTTATATTCCACCATTCCTGGCTGATCTTCTATTATCAGTGTGGGATACATACTAATAAAAGTGACGGAAAGAAAAAGAAAAACTTGTGCAAACAAACTTTAGGTAAAAAAAAAAAAATTGTAAAATTGAATATTTAATTACTAAATCTATTTTTTCTCTGTCAGAAATATTTAACTTCACAGTTTAGAAAATGATTGAAAGTAAATGGCGATATGATAGTAAAACCTTGGCTATATGTACTGTGTTCAAACACAGTTGATGCTAAAATGAAACCTCAATTACTCACCTACAATAAGAATCATAAGGGTAAATAAAAAATTCATCTATTGAAAAAATTTGCCCATAAAAAAAATGAAAAATACTGAAAAAAATGTAATTATAGTTTCTGTCTAAATTTCTGGAACGAGGAACTATCATTATTTACACTATTTACATTCAGACTATTGTCCTCGTCTTTGTTGTTGTTATCACAACACTTTGGCTGTTGTGCCCTCCAGTCTTCATCAGGTGTATATCGATCTGTGTAGCCTACAAGGAATTCTGACCTGAACCCATTATTTAGCCATACTCACCACACTTGGCCAATTGTAGATTGGTGAGGCTATTTAACCCATAGTTGGAGGTTTTGACTTCAGGGTTGTTGTTCTCTTACACCAGTTGCCAACCAAGGCTATAGAACCCAGTCTGTCCTTCTATTTATCCATAGCTGGGGAGGCGGGGAGAAGTGAGGGATTCACAATTTTCCCAATGGTATTTACACATAAGTGAATGTAACGAACTAGACTGGAATTTGAACTCATCTCTCCGATTCCTCAATCCAAACCGCTATCCATTACTCCATTGTGCCTCCGATCATGATTACTACATTTTATCTTTCCTTTCACAGCCAATGAAACCAGTGTGAGCTATAAAGTCCGAAGAAATTGTTCACTCCAGGTTTCTATGCCCAAAGGTAAGTGGTTTTTCAAGTTTTCTCCAAGAACTGCCACTTTGTGGAATGTCCTATGAATCCCTCAGGGATGCTTTCCTGAACATTACAATGTTAACTTCAAGTCGAGGGTAAATCATTATCCTCCTTATTCTCATAATTTTCATTTCCTACTACCTCTTTCATTCATATCACACCCCTGAAACATTATTACCATTTTAACTGTAACCCTCTACTTTGAGTGATTCTTGAGCCTTGTATTAGGTGAATCTTAGTATAAAAAACTTACTGAATGCAAGACCCAAGAGCCACTCAAAGTAGAGGGTTACTGTGATGTTGCATGAGTGTAAGAAAGGGCTAGAAGGGAAGTTCATGGCATTATGCAGGAAAAACAATGGTTAACCCTAGACTTAAAAGGTCAAGATTGTAGTGACTGGGAAAACATAGTGCCTGGAGTCTGTTCTATAAAGCAGCAGTTCTTGAGAAGAAGCTATCCAAATGGAACTTCGATTTGCACTTGTGTATGTGGCATGTGGGGTCACAGTTGAAAGATCAGGACTGGTGGGACCAAGGAATGTAGCTCGTCAGAAAACATGCCATGGAAATAGCGATAGAGCAGTGAGAGATTTGTGATGTTTTGTCAGTGGGGAAAAGGTTGTAGGGTGGAAAATAATTCATCACCCACAAGTCCACATACACACTTTTGAACTCTATTAAGACATGGCAGCAATCCTCCATTTGTGGTCTGATCTGGCTCTTGTAAAGATAGAGTATAGCAGGGGGAGTCAGATACGTACTGGAGCAGTACAATGAATGATGTATGAGCATAAGAAGAGGGGTAAGAAGTGCACTTTATGAGGTTATGTAAGAGAGATAATGGTTAACCCGAGGCTTGAAGAGGTTAAGATTGTAGTGACTGCTGGGTGTATGTTCCATAAAGCAGTAGTTCTTGGGAAGATGCTGTCTGAAGTGTTTTAAAAATTGTTTTTCTTTGTTTTTAAGGGCCAGAAAAGAAATAGCAATAAAAAGTTATCTACTGACACATGTTACCTTGTAAGCATGTAGTGATACCTACTGATACTTTTTATGATTTAAGAAGCTGCCAAATGTAAAAATATGAAAGCTGACTACAGGCTTACTTTTTAGAATACTATAATTAAGTAACAGTTACATAAAGTAAGCCAAGCCAAGCCAAGGTCAAGAAACCCCAGCATGTTTAAAATGACTGCCCATCCCATCCATTATCATACAATCCCCTACAAATATAACCTCCTTAATACACATCTTGCAACAGACTTAAGTGCAGGCAATTGTAATGTGCATATGTCATAAGTTAACGATGACCTATAAATACGCATTTGTTGCTTTTGGACTTTTAAATGTCTATTTATTATCCAAGTATATTCAAAATTTTAATCCACATCCTAGGATTTTTTATCTTTTCACCCCAAGCAAGGCAATAATGCCACTAAGATGCAGTGGGTTACTGGGAGTGGAAGATAATGAGATGACTTTAATGAAGAGAAAGGACAATAAAAGAACAGCATTCAAGAAGTCAAAAGATAGCGATTGGCATTGCATTTAAATTTTTGAGGATTGTAGGTGGCTGGGAAGCAAGAAACTGGATGAGATTTCCACAGATGAGAAGTGCGAGAAAAACTATAAGAATAAAACTTAGTTACATCTAGTTAGTTCAATAATAAAATGATGAAACCTAGTTGCTAATGTAGTAGCAGGCTTAAATTCATGTGGTCGAAGTACCAAGGAGGAAAGATAACCAGAATGATTGCCATGAAAATATTTATAGGAAACGGCATAGGGGGGAAGCTATGTCAGCATTGGGAAAGTGACTGAAGTTGAGATGCTAGGTCAGGACTGTTAACATTACAGACCCTTTGGATTTTGTTGAGAATCTTGAGATTTATAGCCAGAGCACCAGACCAGATATGGCAGCAATATTCAATGCACGGATTATTAATTTTAAATATTTTTATTGATATTAATTTATTATTTTTGGTATTAGCAGAAAAACTGCTAATGTGTCATCATACTACTTTTAAGAAAATATTTGTGAAGCAGCAATATACCAGGTATAACAGCAAATCATGTAACAGTAAAATTATCCAATTGTTCGATTAAGCTTTGAACTGTTGTATCTTAGAAATGATTAAAGATATCTTACTGGAATTCTCCAAGGTTTTTATAACATTATTGGACTCTACTTTGAGCAATAAAAATGTATAATTACTCTCCAAGCTTAACAGAAGAATTGTGATGAAATCAATCATAAATGAAAATGACATGTTCATCATTAATTAATCATAGCTAAGGATTGGAAGCTCATGAAGGATTGAAATAAAGTTCAAATATATATGTATATATATATATATATATATATATATATATATTATTCACGATCATTTTCCAACTTATCCAAGATGATCTTCACCCTCTCTAACTGTCTAACTTTCTATATTGGAGTAACAAGGTGCCTCACATGTTTCATATACGATTTCATTTTCAAGTCTTTTTTTTACTGCTCTTTGGATTGTCATAGTTGAAACTCTTCTCTCACGTGCCAAACGTTTTATAGATTGAGTCTGATCTTTTCTAATTGATTTCTTTAACTCAAAGTTGAAATGATGATCCCGCTTCTTGTTGTGACCTCCTGATCCAGTTTTTCTCTTTACTGTTCCCTTTTTTTTTTAAATTTATTCACCGTTCTCTTGATGGTTCTCGAATGGACTTTGAAGATGGAAGCCAGAGCATGAATGTCGGTACCATTACTGAAGGCCTGAATGATTTTTTACTTTCACCATAGCTCATTTGGGAAGACAGTGGGTCTGACACCCAATGATTTTAACCTGTTCTCTTTCTAGCTGAATAACTCAAAGGGTTTTTCAATGATTCTTATGACAAAGTGTATCAAGATGGCTAAACGTCTTATCTGAAAACCTGGAAAAAAGACATTCAATTAATTCAGTGGTTTTTTAGATATTAAACATTTTGTGGGGTGGACAATTATGCTGTAACACGATTTGGATGATTTTGCTGTTACACCTGTTATGTATGTGCCTTTTTATTTTGACATTCATAGACAAAAAATATTTTAAAATGGAAAAAAATAGAAATCTGAAATTCATGAGAGGTATAAAACTTAAATACAAGGACTTAGTTATTTTTAAAGAATAAAAGGGAGAGAAAAAAGTGTTATCCCCAAATGAATGAATCCCTGTTCTATGAAAAGGGAAACTGGCATGGATATATTAAGAGGAGGGTATCACAGGATAATTATTCACATTTGGTTAAACTCATATTTTTTTTCTTTATTGAGAAAATAGTGAAATTTGTGTCAATGATTCACAAAAAATCAGATTGTCTAGATCAGTGTTTCTCAACCTTTTTAAGCAATGACACACTTAACAGAATTTTTAAAGGGTATACATTTAAATGCTATGAAATAAAAACATAGATTCTAAAGAAAATACACACACAAATATGAATTTTATTTCAATGTTTCTATTTAAATATATATGCAGCTTATTTAGTGTGAAACCTGTGCCTGGTGTTTACACTTATATGAAAAAAAGGTTAATATTCATTTATTGAAATAAAGGAAAATTTTAAAAAGTTAAATTAAAAAAATAAAAATACTTTTAAAAAAATTAATATTAAAACGAAGTATTTAAATTAACATAATTGAAGAATAGTGAAAAGAATTATTTGAATAAAGTTTAATACTTATTCATTTATTCAAATACTAACATTGTGTTATTACTACTTCCACATACACTCACACACACGTGTACTGTGACAAAATTTTGTGGCACACAGACATAGCAGTTGAGAATCACTGGTCTAGATATCTCAAAAAAGGTGTAAATTTAGTCATATATAATGTCATCACCAAAGATAATTGGCCAGTAGCAGGCAGAAAGGTGTGACGGCCCTGGGTATCCATATTGGGAGGGCATCCAGTCAAAGAGTGAAATAAAAATTTAGTCTATCTTTAATTTGAATAAAATGTTTATTTCATGTTTCATCTGTTTTTACATATTTTCTTTTCTCACATTTACTAGGCCCTCGACTTGAGACTTAGGGGCATAGAATCAAAGAGTTGATCCTGAGCACCAACAAGCCTCTGCACATCACCTTAATTAACTCTTGGCAAGAAACAGTTGCTGATTTATTAATTTCCTTTCTTCTACCTCACTAGGTGCTCTTCATGGTTCGCAGCTGATGTCCCAGTTATTGCAAAACAGTTCCAATACTACAGAATCCTTGCCACTGTCAAGTTCAGGTACTAATATTGTACCCTTACTCCATTTACATACCACACTGGATTTTCAGGGGGTCAAATTTTGTCGAGATGAAGAAAATTTCTTCCTGTTTCCTGTTGCCAAAAGGTCAGTTTGGGAAATTTATGATTTTAGAAGTAACATTTTAAACTGAAGATATTGGAGTCACAGAGTTTTTAAAAATATGTTTTTATTATTAAATAATTATTTTAACTCTTTGCTTTCTAGGCAAAGTGTCTTGACTTTAACTAAATAAAATTTTCAAAGACAACTAACTTTTGGGATGAGACTAATGTCCTCGTCTTTGTTGTTATTGTCATAACATCTTGGCTGCTGTACCTTCCAGCTTTCTTCAGGTGTCTGTTAATCTGAGTAAGCTTCAAGGAATTTAGAACTGGATACTTTATTTAATCTACTAGGAATATCCCTTGACATGAACAGCAGTGTATGAACTATCTGCATCCATATATTTAATAAAGAGTTGATTTCAAAATTCTCTGAATGTTACCCATATTGACAGGCACCTGAAGAAGACCATAGGAGGTGGGGTAATTAGAGTATATTATTATATATTTAATAGTATATTATTATAATTATATATGTAATAGTATTGTTATTATATTTAATAGTATTATTATTATTATATATAATAGTATTATTATTATTATATATAATAGTAGCATGCAGAATGTGGGGCAGAGGGTGCAACGACAAAGAGTGAAATAAAAATTTAGTTTATATTTAATTTGAATAAAGTGTTTATTTCACGTTTCATCTGTTTTTCAATATTTAAAATGTCTTCCTTACTCACATTTCTTAGGACTAGGTCCTATAGTCACCCCCCCCCCTACTTGAGTCTTTGGGGCCTAAAACAATCAATGAGTTGGCCCCAGGCATCACCAAACCTCTGTACGTCACTGGTGATAGTATATTATTATATATGTAATAGTTTGACTGTAAACAATGTAAATATGATTATTATTATTATTGTTTAGAAAATATTGTCTGATTTTAGAATAAATTGTGTAATGGATATTGGCTCTGAATGAGAAATCTGAGGGACTGGTTTGTATTCCAGTTGGGTTCGATACATTCACTTCCATGCAAATACTCATGGAGAAGGTATGAATCTATCTCTTCTGTCTCCCCTCCCACCAACAAAGAAAACAGATTAGGTTCATTAGCCTTATTTGGCAACCAATCTGCCACAGAAAGAAAGATCAACCTACTGCAGGAGAGTCTTCTGCCTAGTTAGTCATGCATTGGAAGAGACATGATTGCCTAAGTGTTTATCATGTATGGCACTTAACTGACTTAATAATCTGACTGTAAACAATTTAAATGTGATTATTATTAGGTTGTTTGGAAAATAATGTCTGATTTTAGAATAAGTGTTTTAATTATGTTCTTACATATTATTATAATAGTTCCACAAAAATAAGTTACTTATTCCTAATGATTAATGTGTCCTCTTTGTTAATGTTATATCAATCTCTTTCAGAATTTGACTTAAAACATTATATGCCACACATTTTGAACATGAAAAAAGACGATGCATTTACTTTTTTTTTTTTTTTTTTTTTTTTTTTTACATAAGTTCAAGCTTGGTCATAAATCTTCTGAAACACTGCCAACATTAACAGAGTGTGGGGTGAAAAATCCACTTGTGATAGGGCATTATGGCACTGGTCTCTGAAGTTCACAGTGGGAATGTGAGTCTTGAAGATCAAGGTGGTAGAGGAAGTTCATCTGCAATTGACAGTCAGCATCTGAGAACACTAGTCAAACAAAAATCATGTCAAAATGTCCAAGAAATGTCTCAGGTAATGGGTGTCAGTATTTGAACAATATCAGACCATCTCAAGAGAATTGGCAAGGTGAAGAAATTCTATAAATAGGTTCCACATGAACTCGGAGAAAGTCAAAGAATTAGACATTTTAAAGTGGGTTCAAGGCTGCATCTATGGAATTCAAATGATCCATTTCTTGACTGACTAGTTGCCAGGATGACATTCCAGAAGCTCACCGACTTGAGATACAAGACTTTGCCACATTCACCATTTCCCCTGACACTTTTTCAAGCATCTTGACAACGTTTTAAACCAAATGACGTTCTATTGCAAAGAAGACGCAGAAAGTGCGTTCAAAGATTTCTGTTCATCCAAACCTTTAGAGTTTTATCATAAACACATAAATAACCTTAACTCAATGATAGAAATGTATAGATGTTAAGGGTTCCTATTTTGACTGATTTAAACACTGTTTAAATACATTAATTCAGGTATAAGCATTGATTCTAAAATTAGACATTATTTTCTGAAAAACTGAATATTATTATTATTATTTTTACATTATGAATAAATTTATGATTTTCTAATTTCTGTAAGAAATTTTCTTTGTTCAATATGAAATATCAAAATTCATATTTTTAATGAAAATGTATAGAACAAATTTTAACTCCAATTTGAGTCTTTATCAATTTCAATTTTAAAAACAAGCTCATGTTCATGTTGTTATTTGTTAGTCTGCCTCAAATTTATTTTTCTATCATATACTAGACACATTATACCTTTGTGCCCACAAAAAAATGGTATGTCAAAAGGATAGTTATTCTTTAGACACAGGTATTACTGTATGCATTTTGACCCCCTCGGCAATGTTCATTGTTTTAAAAAGCGATGATTAGAATTTTAATAAAACCCAAAACTATGAGAGTGCATTTATACATTTTTTTTATTCTTGAGAAATGGCAACAAAGATGTTAAACACTATTTATTTATTAGATTGAATAAAAAAAACTTGTTTTCATAGTTATTTATAAAATGGTAAATAATAAATATTATATTGCAGTTGGTTTACATATTTTAATAATTTTGTAGTTTTTTATAAATTTTTGAATAAAAAGATTTCTTTTCAAATTTATTTCTTTATAAAATGATAAATAATAAATCATTATAAAAGGGAAAGAATAAATATTACATTGTACTTGGTCACACATTTTTATAATCTTATAAATGAACATTGCTGAGGGGGTTCAAAAGTGTATACAGTAATAGCAGTGTTATGATAACAGCTGTCTTTTTCACACACCATTTTTTGGCAAGTTAAGCATTGCTCACATTATTTTCTATTTACAAACTAAAATAACATCAGCTATTCTTGCTGTTGTTAGATTCCATTTATAATTATCACGTCTTTTTATATTTTTCTTTTTCTCTTTCTCAGTGGAGCTGATATTCAGAAAATTGTTGAAACATCTGATAAGAAGAAATCTTTTGTGTCCAACGTGAATCTCAACCTGGCCATGTATGGAATCTCACAGCTGCTGACCATAGAAAACGTACTTAGTGGTCGTCAATTATTTGACACTACTGCAGAGTCTGTTAGCAAACATTCCTGCCCTAGTCTATTACTGCTACCCTTGATGAAAGAGTACTTCACTCAGTACTCTGAACAGCTAAGTACTCAATTGTTAGATTCTCGATCCACTCACTCTGATAATGGCAATGCAACTTCGTCGTCAGCCGGAGGATCATGGAAAACAAGCTCGGTTGAAAGCTCTCTGGAATCTTTGGGTAGTTCTCTGAACTTCTTGTTACAAGTACGGTCAGATGTGGCCAATAATTTGGAGCAGTTAACCCTGACAGCACTCAGAATACTTTTCAAATTAGCTTCCTTTTCCCCTGGACTGAGATGGGCTCTTCTCACCCTGAACACTTCATCTGACACTGAAAAGCTTGTTGTAAGTTTAGCTTCCTAAAGTCGTTGATTGTGGTTTCTTTTGATTACCTCAGTGTAGTGTTTCTCAACCTGTTTAAGCAACTGCATACCTAGGAGCAAATGAAAATATCACAGTACACTTAGCAAAATTTTTAAATGGTATACATTTCAATGTTATAAAATAAAACCATAGATTTAAAAAAAAAAATGCACACACACAAATATGAACATACTTTATTTCAATGTTTCTATTCAACTATTTGTGAAGCTTATTTAGTGTGAAACCTGTACCTCTCTCGTGATTTCTTCAATGTTTGGTCGAATGTGTGATAAACAGACTCATTTTTTCTTCACTTGAGCATAGTCTTTCTTGCTTCTTATTTTTTATGTTATATAGGGTTGAGAAGTCTAATTCACATAAATAAGAAGTAGAAAATTGCAATAAAACTGATAAAGCCCTTTTAGCTAATACAAGATATTCCTTTTGTATTGAAATCCAAAATGTATCAGTGGGTACTGTCGAATGTTTTATTTTGAGCCCTCAATCACTAGAAAATTACTATTTTCATACTTTCATGGCACTGTGGCTGAGAATCACTGCCTCAGTGTTTTGCTGTTCTTGGTTGTATTTTATGTTCACAACATTTCAACCAGTGTACACTCGGGCATTCTTCAGGTGTTGGTCTTTGTACTTGGTAACCTTTTGGGAATTTTGAGCTAAACCCTTTATTCAATTCACAAAATAGATTCTTCTTCTGCTTTCTATGCTTGGGGGATATTTCATGTCACTTAATATTCACCATTTTTATTCATGTTTATGCTGCTTGTTTATTTCTTCCACTGGACCAGAGTGTGCAACGCTACCATGCACAAGGATTGCACACAAGGCCATGTTTTAAGAAGCACATTGCTTAGTGTATTAAAGCATTGGTTAAAATATATTAGTGTATGTATACATGTGTAACACTATGCCTAGGACAATTTTGATCATAGCAACCAGATGTAACACTGTAGGTAACAGATGTTCACTGGTTCAGCAATATCCTTGACAGCAGACACCTTCATCTGTATTGTATTCAGAAGATCTGAACAAATACCAAGCAGCCACATGTTGCACTATATAAAAATTGACAGATTCCTGAGATTGATTGAAATCTTGGAATAATGACTAAGACTAAAATACAATAACAATATTTTAACAAGCATCTTTCTCATTTTAATGCTTTACAGCAGTACACAGCATCAGCAGATTTCAACATTTTTTTCTGGTGGCTTTAGTTGACTCCCCCAATCTATATATTAATGTGCAATGCACATTCATATATAGAAACCACCCCTCCAGTTGCTATAACTCATGTATTAGTATGATTTGACCGTTACATAAAGATCTCCTTTGTTTCAAAATGTACATGGCCAGCTAGCCACTTGCCTGAATTCTAATAACCTACTTTCTGAAAGCTGTTCTTCCAGTAAAACCACCAGCTAATATATCATTATGTAAACAAATCACACAACCCGTTGGCTTTAGCAAAGTTTTTTTTAATGCTCTTTCTCTTAAATTAAAAAAGTACATCAATTAAATAAACAGATTTTGCTTGCTGAATTTAAAAACAATTTGTTTAAATGAATTCTTGTTGCCTAAATTCACCTTATTTGTGTGTGTGTGTGTGTGCATGTGCATGCATATGTGTAACACTAAGGCTAGGATCACATCAACGAAATGAAGAAATCTTGCATGGTACGTGATGAACAGATAGGCTTTTGTTTCAGTCACTGGTTCAGCAACATCCCAGGCAGGAGACTCCTCTATTCATATTGAAATCTTGGAATAACGGAAAAGACTGTAATATCTTATCAAGATTTTAACAAGTGCCATCCTTCCTCAATTCTAATGCTTGACAGCAGTACACAGCATTCTAGTGGTTTTAGCAGATTTCCATGTTCTCTGGCAGCTTTAGTTGATTTCCCCAAGGTGCATTACACACACACACACACACACACACACACACATATATATATATATATATATATATATATATATATATATATATAAAAACCAATCCTTTAGTTTGTCACCAGTGGTGTATTGGTATGATTTGACCATAACTTTACAGTCTTAAAGGTCTCTTTTGTTCCAAAATTTACATGGCCAGTTTGCCACTTGCCTGAATTCTGATAACCTGTTTTCTGAAAGGTATTTTTTCTTATAATACCACCAGTGACTATACCTTTATATAAACAAACCATACATTGTTTTCTTTTTACTTATTCTTTCTATTTTGAAAGCTCTTTCTCCAAAATAATTAAGAAACCATACCAATCTAATGGATAGCTTTTATTAGATGAAGCATTGTCAACAATTATTATTAATTTTTTACTATTATTTATTTTTATCATGTTTGTTTATGTAACAGTATTAACTGTATTTATTAGGTGAAGCAATGTCAATCATTCTTTATTCATTTTTATTAGTATTTGCTTTCGTCTTTATAATAATTTGTTTTTTCTTTCTCTCAGTGTTCTCTGATTTGTTCTCTTGCAATGACCAGTCCAGATAAAAAAAATGCCAGCCCTAAAACTGGGACTTCATTTAGTGGCTGCCTTTCTCATTTGAATATTGAACGCTTGGAACTTTTAAGTAAACTGTTTAAACTGGCCAATCCTGTTCCTGAGGTGAGTTGTTATGTATTACAATAAAACCTGAAAATGTTTTCTTGTATTTGTGTTCTTGCCTGTCAAACAGCTGGTCCCTAGGGTCTGAAAATTACTGTTTATGGGTAATTTGACTTGAGGATGAAAATAGAATAAATGGGACTGCCTTCTGAAGTCTCTAGAATTTCTACAAGTCAACTTAGGTTCAAAACTGCAAAAAGGAACAGCTTCTTACATGATGCCTCATAAATTGGAAGCACCTTAATTGTAGTCATATATGTAAATGATTATTTCTAAGAAGAAGAAAAAACTGATGAGTCATTGACCATGTGTTTAGCAATATACATCATACAAAATGAAAATCTCTGTAAGGTCAATAGATCACATCAATATTATAATTAATATTATTATTGTATTCTGAATTAATTTAAATGTTGCTATACAGTGTTAACCTTTCTTTTTTTTTTTTTGTAGTGTTTTCCGTTAGTTCTTATTTTTGTTTATTTCTGTTTTAGATGTTATGTAATCCAAATATTGTGGAAGCAGCTCTCACTTTATTGATTTTGCTTGCCAAATCTGCAATACCTGAACAACTTGAAAGGTAAGCAATTTATACCTAAACAGAATCTTAGTATGACTATTAGGAATTAACATAGAAAAATAATGAGGCAAACAGCAATAACAATAACAACAGTCTACGCATTCACACGTGCACAGGCAGACACATGCATGCACACACACACAAACAATGAAAGAAAAAAATCAACCCTGCACCAGTGAAAAAGAAAAATGAGAAAATAACAGCCAGTTGCTGATATTCCCTGACGAGTAGACGGAGTGATTGCTGGTGAGCCCATCTATGAAACTCAGGATGCTGAACAATCAGCTAAGTGATAAATTTTATATTTGTATTAATTCTACACACACACACACACACACACACACATATATATGATAAAGAACAAATAGGAAATGTTTATCAACCTAACATCTTTCACTTTTATTAAAGCTTCATCACAGAATGGGAAATGGAGAAAAAGAAGAAAGAAATTCTTGTATTTTTACTTTTGTGTTGTGGTTAAGCATGTTTAACGTGAATTCAACTTTTTAAATCAATGTTAGTATAATTAAATTTGGAACGCCACAAAGTATACATATAAGAAATTTAACATATCATCAAAAATCATTTTCAAATGCTTTCATAACCGGGGAACAAGGGACAAACCCATATATACCTGTTCAAAAGACTGTGGAGAAGTATGAACCAGATGATAGGCAGACCTATCTACTCCTATTGAGGAGAATTTAACCCAAATTTAACTAGATAGAATTAAGTAAGATTGAGCAAGACCAAGATTACCCGTCCTTCCCCTGCTTCCTACCAATAAGAAAGAGACCATTAAGGTACCCACAAAACTGTCAGATAATAAAAACGTATGTTGATAAAGAAACCAGGGCAGTTGCTGAAATAAATAACATTCATGATTCCTCCTGACAGAATGGGGAAGAAATAACTATCATTTTGAATCAGCCACCCAGAAGAAAAGTATCCCCCAAAAAGATAGAGACTGACTGGACATGTTCATCATTATAATTTTGGTGATGTTTGTTTAGACAAAATTTTATATCCAAACATTAATTTGGATTCCTTTGGATACAAGTGGTAAGGAAAAATTAATTACTATTTTGAAGTGACCATGAGCAAAAAGGCTCGGTGGTTTGATCGTACAAAAAATGCATATACCTAGAGAAGATAAACTTTCCTTTTCCAATTCTTGAGTGGTTTGGTTGATCGAGAGGTCCAAGCATGGAGCAAGCTGATAGATAAGGATTAATGACTGAAAATTCCTTTTGTTTTTGCTGTGCTATATGGAAGTTGGATTTGTCACTTCTGCCCAGGGAGCAGGCCGAAGTTGGCTGCTGAGAAAGTGGGAGAAGGAAGAGAGAGATTAGCACCGCCTATATGGAGCAGTAGTGTGAGGTGTAAAGAGATTTGGAGTTAAAGGGCGGCTTGATCCCTCTGACCACTCAAAAGTGGGCTGGACAAACCCAAATTTGGAAAAATACTTAAGTAAATGTATTTTTATATTTAGAAAAAGTTGATGCTTAGTGTAGAAGACAACCAAACCCAGACCTGTCAACCCTACCCTTGCTGGATGCTGGAGATTTTGGACAGCTGACACACAGAGACAAAAAGAGATACACAGAGTAACCACACTACTGCGACTGGAATCTGCATCGTTTGCTGAGACCATCTGACCAAGACCTTGTGCTGGACCTGAAGACCAGAACTTAGACATTTAAGTTACTACTAAAACAAGCTGCAGACTCAGATTCTTGTTTTTTTGTTGTTGTGTAGCTCCCAAATTGTTGAACTGTTTTCCCTTCACTTTGCTTCATCAGAGATCTTCTCAGCCTCTGAGATCAAAAATACAACATGGTAGAAGAATGAATGGTCATGAATGCCAGCTAGGTCAAGTGGAAGCATGCATACCATCACAATACCAGCAACAACGAATCACAAGCAAATGAGTTAAGAGTCAGCTCAATGGTAACCACAGTGGTCTGAAGGAACTTGAGGATCGACAACTGGATGTCATCATTGGTTACCGCTGACTAGGAAGGACAATGGGGGTTACAGGTGCCCAACTGACCCTACTATACTGTGCAGTAGACAAAATCAAAAACAAAAAACACGCATGCGCAAAATTAAAAATATAAAATGGTGACAATTTACACATCGCACCAGGTAATTAGTGAATAAAATTTCAGAGTTCACACAGAGATGTTAGAAGTATTAGACTTTAGAAGGAACTGGAAACCCAATCCTAAACAGGAAACAAGGGATAAACCTCTACTTCTTTTCAAGAGACCAGGAAGGAGTGTGAACCAGGCAATAGGCAAACCTATCTACTCCTACTGAGGAAAAAATAAAGTATAAATAGTAAGCAAAATTCCAGAGCTTATGTAGAGATGTTGCATATAAAAAAATAGGGATGAAAAATAGAATGAAAGATAAAAAAGCTAAAATTCCAGGTGTGATATTGACATTGAATATATATATGTATTTTGTCATGGAGTTTAGGAATCTGTTGTCACATTAATAACTATTAATTTTTTTTAAGTATAAGTTGTGATAACTCCTATCAAATAAAAGTAAAGCCAAAAATGAACTTACAACAGAGATTTTCCCAGCACTTGTTTTAA